>JACXGI010003283.1:0-63941 GCA_016801175.1 Esox masquinongy | reverse complement strand
TGTGTGTGTGTGTGTGTGTGTGTGTGTGTGTGTGTGTGTGTGTGTGTGTGTGTGTCAATCTCGCATGTGATCGCTGATTGTTAACCTTTGTTGCTGTAGCTGAAACCTGAGATGGAGAGATATGAGTGGGTGGTGATCCGGCACCCAGAGCTGGCCTCCTCTATCAAGGCCCAGAACGTTGAGGACCCTGCTGAGGACGAGGCCCCCGGCGACGGCCAGAACCTCCCCGTGGAGAGGCCGTCCTCTGACCTCACCAGCCGACTGTCGCCCTTCCTGTCGGCCCGCCACTTCCACCTCAACTCCCGGAACACCTCCATGTTCATGGCGGGGAACGTTGACTCCATCATAGTGGGTGAGTGGGAATCAGTGTGTTTCGTTCATTTTTATCGATCCGACTGGTCGATGCGATTCGATTCTCAGATCAGTTGGGTCATCGCTGAGGATAGTGCAAGCTAACATCTAGGAACCGACAATCCTCTTGGCTCTCGCCTGTGCCTCTACTCTCCCTCTCAACCAGCATCTTATTTAAATGGGTCGGTCAGTTTGTCCAGTGATATTACTTGGATTCAGCTGATTTTCCTGCTTTAACGCCTGCTCTTCCGTCTCCTGCCAGGAGGAGGCGACGGCAACGCGCTGTACATCGACGGCGAGCTGAATCACGGACGCACATCTCGCTGCACCACCTTTGACAACCCGCCTCTCTGCTCTAACGAGAGCTTTCAGGTGGCCCTGCTGGAGGTGTGGGGCTTCCAGGATGCCATGGCTTCAGATAGATAAACACACACACATCCCTCTCCGTCCAGCAGATTCATTGAATTTCATGTGAAATTTGTATTTATTAATGTGTAAGAATTATTATATTCAGGAAGTATCTTTAATTTGTGAGTCTTTTTTTTACAGATTGTTGATTTGTTTTGTTTATCTTTTTGTTGATTCACATTGAGATTTTTTTTTTTTTTGCTGAATAGCAGCTCTGCTGTTAAAGGCTTTGTCTGGAAATATGAAATGCTGTGGTTTTATTACTATATTCACTTTATATCCACTTATTAATTTGTGCAATCAGGTTTATGCACCAAACCAACCGCCAAAATTGTATTTAGTTAGCCTATAAGTTTTCGAACAGTCTACCCAGCTGTCATAAAACTGGGGTCTATGAATATGTATTATGCAATGTATTTGGTCTGTATTTGGTAAAGAATGTTGAGTTGTTTGGTCGTTGCAATCGAAATAGCCAAGTTCAAGTAATTCAGTTGTGACAAGTTGTGCCAGGTTTTGTATTTCATCAAGCTCAGTTGTACTCCCTCTAACTACATATCTTGTATCCACCCACTATATCAGACTAACTGTGGTGCTGCTGGCAGATGTTTGTGTGAATTTAATGTTTCAGTGCATCCTAGTCCCAGGACTGGTCATGCTGTTTCTCCTTACAATCTGCTATGGTCATTGTCATTCCAGACAATACAATTGGTTAAGCAGCACAAACAGATCTGGGATCAGGCTAGTTTCATACGGAGGAACAAACCTGCCATAATTTTCAATAAATGAAGGAATAAATGCCCAGATAAATAGATAAATCAGATAATGAGCAAGTAAATACAGAAATGCTAATAGAATGCTTTTTTTCTACTTATCTTGTTTTTTTAATGTAATTGCTCACAATTCCAAATGATTAATTTATATATTTATGTATTAATTGACATTAATACCAATATGCTAATGAAGGGGTGTTAATCAAACCTCTGTGAAAGATATTTAACACTTCATAGGTTGATCGATGTAAAAGCTGGTTGCACAATTGCTTTGCATGATTTTATTGGTCCAAAGAGTAAAGAAACAAACCTGAGAGTTTTATAACCGATAGGCGGTTACAGTAGCCTCCGACCAGTAGTACATTTGCAGTCCGACGAATGTCCAGTGACTTGGCAGTTCTGCTGAACTTGATTCAAAGTTTGCTTTGTGATGATTTGAACTAAACAACGTTGACCCAATAGGTGTGCATTCCTCACCAGACATTTAGGTACGTTTGCGCTCATTTGGTGGGTGTGGTGAGGACTTTCTTGATGAGTCAGGGTTTGGTGAGCTGTGGCTTGATAGGTCGCGGTTTGGTGAGGTGTGGCCTGACAAGTAACGTTGTGGTGAGGTGTGGCCTGACAAGTCAGGGTTTGGTGAGGTGTGGCCTGACAAGTGATGTTGTGATGAGGTGTGGCCTGACAAGTGATGTTGTGATGAGGTGTGGCCTGACAAGTCAGGGTGTGATGAGGTGTGGCCTGACAAGTCAGGGTGTGGTGAGGTGTGGCTTGATAGTCGCATCACGTTATGGGCCATAGTCGCATCACGCTATAGTACACAATCACCCTCTGAGCCTCTATAGTCACACCATTTTTCCACTGTTTTAGTACCATACCATTTCAGCTATATTTAAATGTTAAACGCCGTATTGAACACAATCCAGGCAAATGCCAATGAGCAACACTCCAAAACATTGAACAACCTATAGTTTTAGATAGCACCCAGTTCTGTTTACACCCCCTCGTCAGATTGGAAAAAATACAAAAATGTATAAATTAAAGGGGAACTATAATATGTGTACATTTGTGTATCTTAGGGTTTTAGAAAGATTTAAAAGAATGATCAAATTTGGCCTTAAAGAGGAATTTATTTTATTTAATAGCAGTGCATTATATTGCAAGTGGTTTGATTGTGCATTGTGTATTTACAGGTGCGCTTCAGCTTCTTTGCAGCCCTTACAACTGTTGTTACACTGCAAAATTACTGCAGTTAAAATTTTAAACACACTACTTGCGACATGCTGCAGTTATTTGGCATTCTAACAATCATTAATAGAAAGGCTATGAAGAACTGGATATGTGATTAACTGCGTCCAGATATTATACACAGATTTACTCAACATGCAATAATGTGTTAACTTTCATCGTTCTAGTGTGTTAATTTATTCATGTATTTATCTGTGTGCATTTATGTACTCATGTATTTTTTATTATTGCAGGTTTGGTCCTCAATATTTTGTGTGGCTGTTGTGTGCGTCTGTCAGTTAAATGTAAATATTGTTCTTTAAATGTTTTTGGACAGTGTTGTAAGGTGAGATGAAGAACATATCCAGGTTTTTAGTTTCAAAACTTGTGATAAGCCTGTGTGTGAGTTATGCAGTTTTCACCTGTCTTCATTTATCCGTCTATCTCTCTTTATCCGTCCATCTAGCTACAAAAAAATATCATCCAGAAAACAGTAGAACAAGCTATTGGGCAGACATTCAACTCTATATCATAAAATGTCTGTGTTGTGTTGAAAGTCCTCCAGTGAAGTATCAGTAATAAAAATGACAGATGTATCATACTTGTGAAAGTAATACACTTTCAAAAAACATACATTAGTCTTTGTCAAGTTTTTCTTAAAAGATTTATTTAAATGTAATTGTTTTTTATCGTTAATTTTGCTATAGCTTGCTTGCATAGCCACCCAACACACCCACTCTGAATAGGGGTTCAAAGAAAAAGGGGAAATATTAATTGAATCCTGCCTCATAAACATGTCAGATGCCTATTGCAATCTGTTGCCCTAGAATCTAAACATTATTGACTATTATTTTAGCATGCCAAGGAAATATGCCTAGTTGGCCTGGTAAGGGTACTAAAATGTACCGATCTATGACAAAGTAATCTCTTCCCAAACCAAATGATTTTAAATAAATGTGTCTGTAAGTGTGAGATGAGATATAGGCAGAATATATAAGCCCTGTGGTAAAAATTCCAAGGCAATTGAAGTGATTAAGCCATGTCAAAATCCACTGTATTCTCAGTGATCCTCTTGCGTGCTTTTTAACATATAATCTGGACAGGCCTTCCTCCTAGGCTGACTGGGCAGTGGCCACACGGCCTCCCAATCAGAACTTTCCACCCAACTATTCATTACATTTTATTTAGGCTTTAAACCTATATTGACATGAAGTAATAGAATTATTCCAGGTGTAATTTCAAAATTGTATTGCATGCTGCACAGACATTTTTGTTATGTAAGGCCTGACCTTACATTTAAATTTAGCCTTTCTTTGCATGGCATATGAGCCTATCTGACACACGGCGTATGGTCAAGGGGTTACATTTCCCTTTTCGCAAATTTATAATACCAGTGAGACGGCTCCTGAGAAACCTTGGGTTTTCCAAATTGTATTTTAACCAAGTATTCAATTTTTTAACACAATGCCTGTCGTCACCCAAAAATTGTCACTAACCCATACCCTATCACAAATTGGGTTATAAATCTCTCAGTATTGATCATGTGGTGATTCATGCAAGCCTATCAAATAGTACAATGGAAGATACATATTATAGGTAACAAATAAAGTTATCATAGGACTGACAGTTAATTCATCTATTTTCAGTTTTCACTTCTCTTGTGTAGACTGTCACAGCTATCTACTGTCTGGAAAATAAGATGTGGTGAGAATGAGTCAGATGATTGTTACTCATAAATATGAACCAAAGTGACAGCAGTATAAACAGTTCACTAGCCTGTGCTGTAGATATAGGTTAGGCTTATGATATGATCCAATTACTTCATCTAAAATGTTAATATTATTAGGATTAACATGAAGTGGGTATTGACAATTCCAAAGAGACCAAGGTACCATATATGAAAAGATGAAGAATCTACTAGGGATAAAAGAGCAATTACAGATGCTCTTTAGTGCTTCATCTAATACTCCACCATACAACATAAAACATCATTTTAACTGCTTTCTATTCAAACACATGAAAACATTTTAAACCATCATCCTGTAGAAAACACATCACAATATATTCCTTTTCAAAGTCTAAAACACTTCCAGACTTGTAAAGGAAACGGAGCAGGAGTAAAGGCTAGAGTAAGTACTCTTTAAGTCCTCAAAGTGACATTGACTCGTTCTTGCAGAGGCTTTGCTGTTCATTCAGGAATCTCACCCTGCCAATTGCACGTGCAGCCGCTATTTTTAGCCCCACTGGGTGTTGGTCAGGTGCAGATCCTGGAATTCATGCTTTCCAGCATCAACTTACCAGTGAAGATGGATAAAATGCTTAACTATTTAACCCTTTCCGTGGCTGTTGCACAGGTTCCTCCATAGACTGGATGAGGGATTAACGTACAAGCCGAGGGCTCCGTCGAATATTGGTTTTGATACAGAGAAGAGAGAACAGTGTTGCAGTTGTGTTTCCGCTTTCATGAAGGCCTTTGGTCAATTACGAACTCCTGATACTGTTTTGTTATCTGATAACATACACCTCGTATAACTGGTCCCTATTCAAGACAGATGCTAAACAGAATGAAAAACCAAGGTAACATACTGCATCATACTGTATAGATGCATTGAAATGCACTCTACAGATTAAAACCCTCTTAGACCTACTGTCACTAAGTGGCGTAAATACAGTAAACAATTTCTTCAAAGGATTACATGTAGTAGATTTGAATTCAGGGACATTATGTCTTACATATTTCGTCCCGAAATGTGATTGATTTCTCCTGGCCCCAGTGGAATCATGGGATTTTATGATGGATATCTTTTGGGTGACATTCTCACACAAGCCCAGCATTACTGGGCCAAATGCCAAACCTTAGCAGCTTAACTCAGCTACTTTCTTTTAATAGATACTAGGTAAATCTTTTTCGGGGGTAGAGCTCACGAGGGTTAAAGTCATGAAATTACCTCTCTCTTAATAGTTTTAATGATCTAAATAAGCACATCGTTTCCGTGCAAGTTCATCCTCCCAATAAAAAGCATTTGCTACACAATGATATTATGACCCATCAGCTCCTGCCCCTAACATTACACAATGTTCTGTGTGTAGGGATTTGGGGACCCTAAGCAAAATTTGACTCGGGGCCCCCTCCTCTAGTGGTTGGGGTCTCCCTAATGGTCAGATGCCCTAAGCGACCGCCTTTGTTGCTTATGCCTACAACCGGCGCTGGTTGTAGCACCTTATGCCTTGCCATATATTGCATTAACTTATAAAATCCTCTGAGATCTACACATACGCCTAGGGTAACACTCACTCTGAATCATGCCCTTGTGAAGATGTTTCACATTTCCCTATTTTGTGAGTTCCCCCATCCATGAAGACCAACAGCAGAGGACCATGACTTTCTGAATAGTCTCTACTGCCAGAGACCACATCAAGCTAGATGACAATTGATCTACCTGTCGTCATTTACAGACACACACGCGTTCATTACAAAATGTCCTGAACAGGGAGCTGAGAACGCATCACAGATGGGCTATCATGATTGGGATAAGCCTGCCACAGTAGAGAATGCTAACTCAAGCTCCCTCCTCAAACATGAGGATCCTGGATCAATAGTTATTTAGTAACCAGAGAGAAGGAAAACCAGAGTACTAGTTATCTCCATTCAAGTGTGACCTTTGTTGTGTTTTTCATGCATCCTCTTGTGCTTGATCATTGCTGTCCCCCTCTCACTTTGGTCAATCACAGTTCCAAAAGTTCTGTAAATATGTACATCTACTGTAAATGTATAGGACATACCCACCAATCTCAAATGCTCACCCACTGTATATAAATGCATTTGAGCTGTACATAGATGTTGTGTGTTCCTGTTTGTTGTCTACCACTGGCAGCACCATTACACCAAGTAAGATTCTCTGACATTTGTAATGTATTTAGCAAAGAAAGGTCATTCTGATTTGCCTTGTGTGTACTGACTCGTAACACAAAACTATATATTTCTCTGAGACTTTATGATCAGTGAGCTTTAAATGTGACATCTAGGAAGGCTGATAGTAAAATAAAAACGAAGAAGGCAAACTAGAGGCAGAGGCTTGTGATGCTGTTGGAGAAATCACGGGCGAAATGGCTTTGCAGTGGCATAGTGGGGGAGGGGTGCATCCGATGTAGAGGGGTGGATGGAAGGATGGAGAAATGGGGGAAGGAGAGAGGACTGCACAATCGCTCTCTGACTCATGCACAGCGTCACTCCCGTGTCTCTGAGCCTGCGCTTGCTGGGAGCAATTTACAGTGGGGATTCTCGGTTCCCTCCCCCATCACCCATCCTCTCACACTCAAGCTCCACCACTGCTACATATCACAGCTTACTGTAAATGACCCTCTCCTGCATAGTGTCCCGGTGAAACAATCTCACATTTTTGTAACTTCATCTTTGATTTGTGTTTTTGAATCACAAGCAAAGTACATAAGGAATGCATGATTCCAAATGTAGTATGTCCGCTTTGGAATGTAGTCACTCAAAGGCTATTGTTAATTAAAGTAAAACGCATTAGTCTCACGTCAAAAAAGCATATTGTTAATAAATAGTTATTAATTTTTAAGGAGAAAACCAAACCACTTTTAATAAATAGCGATTGATTTTCAGGGGAAAAGGCAACCCCTTATAAAATCTAGAGCATCTCCCACTCATTCCATAACTCAATCCATAATTTCATCCCTGATTCATGAGGTAGAATGTCTAGGATATCAAAGGAAAAGCCTGCAGCGGACCGCACCAAAAGAAACAGAAATAGGGGATGACCTTCAAAAAACAAAAGACAGACTCTAGAGAAAAACCATTCATTTTCGATGGCTTGAGCAAAACATTCATTAAATTTGTTATCTGAAATTTAAATTGCGTTTAATGTGCTGTAGAAAATCATTATCAGAGTTTATTGTGCGCGCCTCCCCTAAACTGTCGATGGTGGGTTTTATCCATATGGCCAGTCAGGTGATATTTTCCGCTTCGCCATTTTGTGCTGCTGTTTCTACGCCGGGTATTTATCTGAAGATTCGTGACTAGTCCATTTACATTGCTAGCTAGTTAGCTAGGTGGTCTTATACGTTTCCCAGTTTACAACGTAAGACAGTGGCCTTGAATAGGTTTAGTAGCTAAGCCGTTAAGGGAAACATAGCAATAACCGTTTTGTATTTAGTTTTTTTACTGTATGAGAAAGAATGTCGTCCGAAAGCCCCGAATACTCTCCATTCTTCGCAGTGATGGGTGCCTCTGCGGCTATGGTTTTCAGCGGTAACTATCACACTTTAATTCATCTCTATAGTTTAATTAAATTATATTAATTGTATACCTGTAATTTGAATAGCATATTCCAGTTTATTTGAACATCACAAGTGCCTGAAACCATCTAGCTAACGCTAGCCCAGAAAACTGTCAGTGAACGAGCTACTGTCACTACACCACAGATTGCTGATAGTTTATCCAAGCGAGCTGCTAGCTAGCTAGCGAACTACCTAGTAGTGTATATCCGTACATCCATAATTTGAATCTGCGTAGCAAATTGCTGAGCTAGCTTTTTGCAAATAGTGTCGTTTTCTTATGCTCAATTTTGTAAAAATTATAACTTTTCTATCTATTTGCTGTCTTTCATACTTCGCTACTGTAGTTAGCCAAATAACTAACGCTGTTAGCTAATCAACATGACAAGGGGATGGAGTGGAGCACGAAGAGATTTTATGAAGGATCGTTCATGTTGTCGTTGGCCTGTTGTTATTTAGCATAACCCTCACTATCTAATCTACATCAGTCAGGTGTTTCACAAAGCTCAGTCATTATGTTACAACCAAACACAGTCTCAAATCAATGCACGTTGATTGCGTCGATTCTTTAAATTATTTTAGTCGCTTTTCACGCGTTGCGAGATTCGCCACGGCACAACACAGGTTTGAGTGTAACCACGGTTTGGTCTACACTGGCATTTTTTGATGATATAACTGAGACCGTGAAGAGTATCGGCAAATATTGGTTATGGATGTGTGGTTAACCAAAAGGAGTACATGCTTCAACTAATAGTAACCCAAATAGAAAGCCGTGGCTTGATTCACGTCATAACGATCTAAATTCGGGTTCTAATGCTGCTGCATAGAAATTGAGCACTTGTGGACCAATAGATGTGCATAGCATATACCCCCAAAGATGAATACAAATAAACCTTTGTAGAGATTGTTGAATTTTGACCGTGACATGTACGTAGCTACATCATAAGATCACATGACAATCACATGGTAAGACTTGTGATTTGGAATGTCCCAAGTAGCCAATGATTAAGGAAGTGCAGTCTTGTTTGAGAACTATGAAGATAAGCTAGTACCACTAAACCAAAATACCTGTATAAGATCTAACCACGTTTATGATACATTTGCTTAGAAGTCTAATTCAATTAGCTACGCAGTGTGTCTGTCCCTTATTGCACCGTACATGGTTTGTACTGTGACTATGTAAATTTACGGAGTCATTGTTTGATTTGACCATTTCAGATGTTGCTGTTTCCTTTATTTCATAACAAAAGCGGAACTGCCTTTAATCCACAGCCCCTGTAGTCTTTAAGCATGGCTTAGGTTGCATGTGTCAAAGCCGGTTGGAGACAAGCAGAATGTAATAGGAAATCGACTGGCTTCTAATCGCAGTTATAGAGGGCGTGACCTGCTGGTGATATTGAGTTATGTAACTACTACCTGTAGCTGAAGGGTACCATTGGACTCGCCTGTGTGGTGATGGGGTGCTGACAGTCTCTTATTGAGTAGTAGGCCTAAATGGTTAGGAGGCTGGCTGACTCTGCAATTGAAAGCTAACCTATGTTAATTTCTGAGGGAAAAATGTTGTCCTTTCTGTGTTTATTATCAATGGAACTTAATTCTAGTTCATTCTGCTTTGCAATTGAAAGGCTGTGGAAAACACATCTGTTACAACCTGTTGAGTTAGGGCAGCCTCAGCTGTCCTCCTGTAATGAAAACCGTTAATTGCATTATCTAACGGGACTTTTAATATCCGATATGTGTAGGTGTGGTTGCATAGCAGCACGAGGCTAACCTAGCTGAATCACTGTACATGTTGCGTGCTCAGTCTGCGCTCATGTAGATAGTGCTAGCACAAGGCAGCGCGGGTGGCTAGCAGTGGGAGGGATCTGACAGATGGGAATTAGCCAGCTTGGATGGCTGCTGGTGGGTGGTGGTAGGCCCTGGATAGAGGGGGCTGACCAGGGACACCGGTGGTGGAGAGGAGGATGATCCAGGCCCAGCAGCTTTAAGTGTCTTACAGGGTTTCTTTCTGGAGTCACTTACAGAACTGAAGACTGCTGTCTTGTGATGTCACCACACCACTGCCGCTACCATACTTGCGATTAAGAAATAGTATGTAAATTGCCTGTGTATTTAGTGGGGATGGGGGGTGCATTAGCTTTTGTAAAATATGCGCTTTTTTAAAATGCAGACCATCCAAAAATCTGCGTTTTAAGCCGTTTCACTAGCATTTAATATTGAAAGGCAGCACTGTTACTATGTTGGTCTCTTTTTGTGATGTTTCGTGCAGCTTTTTCAACCAACCAACCAAATAAATGAAAATAAAACATTAGACAGAAAGCAGCTGCACTTCTGTCAGGGGAAACAATAGTGCAGCACTGGCTAGGCACACCAAAAAGATCTTCCCATGAAAGAGCATGTAGGTTTCTGCAGTGATGATTAATGGTCATAAAATTCTTATGTTGCCATTATTTCACCTTTATTTAACCAGGAAAGGCTCAGTGAGAATACAAATCTCTTTTTCAAGAGCATCTTGGCCAAGATTGGCAGCAGCAAGTCATTGTACATAAGAATTACAGAGACAATGCAAAACAAATGCAGGTGCTTGTATTGTAAACTAAGAAATCAAAATCATTATTCACAATCATATTTTGCAGAACTGCAAGTAATGAACATTAACAGGTCACGGAATAACAAAAAATGTTTGCTTGCTGATTGTCTGGCATTTTAACTGGTGGATTTATCCTTTTACTTTAAAGGGGCCACATGTAAGATTTTTAGTGAACTATTAGCATAAATTCAAGCATAATGACCAGAAGACAGTCACAGTTAATGTTTTATATTGATGCTTCAAATTGTTTTCCACAAAATTGTTCAGTGTCATTGCGATATTCCCTATTTAAACTTTCATGCCGCTCCGTTTGCATTGAAATATAGTCTTCTCATACTCGCTTTAGACGCTTTCAGTACAATTCCCCTTAGCCTAATCCACACTGGAGCAGCTAATACTATTCCGATTTCGTTCGATCAGGAAAGAGGAGGAGCGGACAAGTTGTGTTATTCTTTAAATTCAGTCTTGTGAACGTTAGAGGCAGTATTCTCCACAGTGCCCATTAAAAATGCTAACTATTCATTAATGTATGCATATGTCAGCCTTTGAAGAAAGTCTTATTTATTTAATGGACTGTTTCAGTTTCCCAAAATATTGGTTAGACGTTTCACTGGAAACTACAGCATTTTCATGAATAGCCTTGCAGGCATAGCGTAATCTGTATGACTGGGTACTGTCCTGGACCTCCTGATACAATATTATCATGATACTTAAGCGATACGTGATACGACATGTATTGCAATTTTTCTAGGTTGTGTGTACATGTGTATTGTTAAAAAAAGAGATCACAGCATAAAATTGTTATATATTATTTCAAGTTTTTAGCAGAGTTTGATGTTGCTTACATATTTCTTGCCAGATGTCGCATAGGGAACATAAAAATGCGCTTTGATCTGTCATCGTGTTTATAAAATCCCTATTAAGATGGAGAACAAGCTTTGATGGAAGACTATTGGCCTTGTGGTGCCAGTACAGCCAACTGGCTTGTTAAAGAAAAAACGAGATGCCACTAAGACGCTCCCATATCGTCCTCACTTAGTTGTTCCGGCTAGATGTCATCGGGCACAGCAGTGACGTCCGCTCCTCGTGGCTCATCGCCCGCTGAGCTGGCATCGCATCGACTGCGTAGTGGTGTTTAGGCTGTTGTGTCTACAGCCTCTACCGCTGGAGGGCTCTGTCGGTTGGCTGTACTGGGGCTGCCTGGCTCTGGCGCTCCGTACGGGTGTCCTTGAATGGCGATGGCTGACCTAGTGTGCGGCACATCAGAGGTGCCCCCGCCCCCCAAAGGAATTAATACAGCGTGTTATTTTGCCCAATGTAGTGGCACATGCATCATTTAATGTTTTCGCAGCCGCATCGTCAAACTGTACGAGGATAGGCAAGGTTCTGAAGAGAGTATTTCAGACATCTAATAGCCTGCCGTTGTTTAGCTTCCTCGTTTTGTAACTGAGAGGGACTGCGTCCTCGTATTTCTGTGTAACGAGTCATCTTGATTCATCGTCTGATTCGGTGCCTATCATTGTTGCAAGACTGCTCAAGTGGCGTATTTTCCATCAGTTGGTTCAGTAGATTTAAGTAGCTTTATATTTTGGCTTTAACACTGCAACAAGTAGCCTAAATTCTCCTAATGAGTGTTTGAATGCCACACATGCTGAAAGGCCAGAAGTAGCTCACCTCTAGTTTGCTGTCTATAGACATAACTTAAGGACTGTTTACTCAAACTGTTCAATTAGATGGACCAGTATGTTTTCTTAACTCTTAGGCAGCGGAAATGGGCAGTGTTTTTTCAGAACACATGTAAAGGCTTTGGTCTTGGGCAATATCCTTGGCCTCCCTGCAATACTATCCATGACAGTTTCATCAAGGTGGTTTACAGTTGATGTGCTGTGCAGTACCACAAGCTGCCAGTAGAATGTGTAAAATTCAAGGACCGATAAGGTGACTTTTGGGGTTTGAGCATTTTCACACCTATTGGCCATCCCAGTGGAGTCTGTGTCTAATAACTTTAATGAATATTCTGCTAGGAGGAAAAAAAGGAAAATAATAAAAGCTCTTTACCTCCGCAGAGGATTAGGATTAAAGCACGGGGGGGGGGCGGGGGGGTTCAGCCTACCATGCCGTCCACCGCTGCAGTCGTCGAACACATTTAGTCTATAGAGAATAAAGCCATGATCAAAACCATGTCTCCGCTAACCTTTACATGCTCCACGTCGCATGGTACTCGCTTTGTAGTACTGGGCCACTCGCTAAAACGTTTTGCGACGATACTGGCATTGTCTTCAGTTTCACTCCAAATGGTTTTCCCTACCAAAAAGGATGCTAGTGAGTTACGGTCACTGTAGATCCATCCATTGGTGTTGGGTTGTCAGTGGGTGTGCACGAGGACCAGCCCTTAGGAACATTATTCATTATGCTTCCATGTGGAAGTCCTCTAACATGAATAAAAGACCTCATCAGGTCACAGTGAGAGCTGTAGCCCATTGTTTCAGGGGGTTGTGGCTGTTTGTCCATTCACATCAGTGATCCAAATGTAGCCCAGGTGATGGATGAGAGAAATTAGTTTTTTCTGTTCTGTGATTAGGGAATTATTTTTACATGTGCAGATGCCATTGGAAGTAGTCTTCTTGGTCTTTGAGGGGCTGCTGTAACGTCAAGCACTTCTGGATAGACTTCCCAATAACAGATTGTGAGGCTCTTGGACTTTTTTTTTTTTTTTTTGTAAACCATCCAGACATTTTATGGGGAGGGACACCAACCTTCATTGAATGTATATGGTCTTGGTACTACTGTCTTAGAAATGGACTAGTGTGCAGCGCTAAGCCTGACTGCATTTTCTATGTATTTATTTTCAGTACAACGGTGTGACAAGGTCAAAGCAGAGCTAGGGGTTTAATCATGTTGTCAAATGTAGATCCAGAAAGCGCCCAGTCAGTCAATATGATACTCCGGGGCCAAACTGCTTCCCTATATGACCGAAGTGATTGAATCGCACTTGGACTGCTTTGGTTTTGGTAAAAGGAGGAGAGAGGAAGTCAGGCCCGAAGGGCGGGTGGCTTCCATGTGCACTTCCTCTCCAGCCATCTGTCAGAGTTTCAGAGACTCCTCCTTCATTCAGGCTGTATGAGATGCCTTCAGGCTGTAGGCAAAGGGATGCATCACCACGTGTGTTCAACACCTGCCAACTACATGACTAACTGCCTGTAAAACAACGAATCGTTGGCTATTACCTTGTCTTCGACTGCTTTCAGCACAAGTTGACCTCAATATTTGTCATTACATGATGCTAATTTTAAAGGGCATAATTGAATTATTCAATGTGAAGTGTTAGCAAACTGATGCGTAGTCATCTTGGAATGTTCAAGCCGTTCGGGTTTTTAAGAAGCCTCTTTTCTCTGCCTATTGTGCCAATGGTCTGTCAGACCCTGTCTTATAAACGCTGCACATACAAGGACTCCACTGGCAAAGAATCCTGGGTAAGATGATTCCCCCTTTACTCTGGTGAATGGAGACCGGTGGCCATTCAGCAGCATCATTGACCCACTACCCGCAATAACATCTGGCCTGGGTTTTGTAGTTCTGTGGTTCCTGCAGTCGTATAAATGAACACTGATACTTGAATACGTTAGGGGTACACATCTTACCCTACAAGGGCCAGAGTCTACTGGTTTTCTGTTCTCCCACATCATTAATTGCACCCATCAGGTGTTCCAGGTGTAAATAAGTCCCTGATTAGAGGGTTGCAATGAACAGAGTGGAACTGGCTTAGTGGTCCAGAGATCAGTGTGAGGAGTCTAGAAAGTCAATGTATTTGGTTTTGTCATGTTGGCATGGTGAACGCAAACTCATTTGAGCCAATTTCTGCCGGGCTAGGTCTGTTTGATCAGGAGACAACAGAGTAGCTGTATCACAGGCCTTCTTGGCGCTCCCTCCTGGGTCGGGAGGAGAACATGCCGACTCGCCCTAGCAACACAAAAAACGACCCGGTCTGGTGTCGCCCCGTTTGCACAACGCTAAGTGTAGAGCAGCACCGATGCAGGCAGCGTCAGATGCACCGGTCAGCCGTTGCCGTCTCGGGGCTGTCCGGTTGCCACGCTCTCGCCCGCTGTTAAGAGAACGCATGCCACTCGTGCTCTGCTGATGTGGGCTGGAAATCTCATCAGACAATCCCCTGCCTCTGATTCACAACCCACTCTTCTCTGACAGGCTCTATCAGGTATCCGGAGAGACGATTCGGGTTACGAAACAAACATTTCCAATTCTCCAATTAGGCACTCCATTACTGAGCTAATAATGCTAATTGGGCTGTTATTGAAAAGGCGCGTGGCAGTCGCATTATCGCGCTACAGAGTCACCCGGGCAGCTTGTGTTTTCAGCCCTCGCATATCGACCAGACCCGTCGCCATCCTCTGCTATTTAAAACGTCTGTATTTTTAACAGGCTCAGGCTATATTTAGACACACTGTTCTAGTAATAGTCTGTAGTCTCCTGCTTTCCAGTCGTTGTTGTCTACTAGAGTTCACGTGTATATTTTTCTCAACAGTTCCGCCCCGGTTGATATGCCCATCCTGCAGACGTTGGCGTCGTGTGACGTGGTCACTGGCTGTATGCCTCATGATTTTTCTTTATGCCCCGTCGACGTGCCGACTGAATTCTGTATTCTATCCTCAATTGAGTTAGAGGGACCCTTGTCTAGTTAAAACAGGCTTAAGTGAAATCCATTGGTTCTGTTTCTTTAAGTGCTGCTCCGTCATTGGACGGTGTGTCTGGTGGGCGGTGCTGGTCGTCCCTCCTGGGCTGCTGCTCGTGCTGCTGGTTGCCTCCAGAGGGGTGTGGCTTTCTGCTGTCCTCTGACGTCAGCAGCTTCCAGTATGAAAAGACTTATGAGTGTTCTTCCGGCAGGGAGGAGTAGTGATTTAAAAAAAAAAAAAAAAGAGAAATCCTGGAGAACTGGCAGAGCCGGGACGAAAACACTCATCCCGATTGAAGCTGTAATGTGCAATTAAAGGGGTTAACTTTAGTTTTCCACACACCGTAGTGGTATAAGGGGAACGGTTTGAGAACCGCAGTTGAGCACATTTTGTGGTTTGGTAATGGGAGTGAAACAGAATGCATGCAATATCTTCGTACACGAGCTGAATTTCCCAACTGGGTTGACCTGCTATGAGGAACAGAATCTGAGTGGTGATTTTTATTTGCAAATACTGGATTTCAGTTCCTGGTATGTTGCTCCACTCTGTATTTTACTCGGTTTGTACATCGATCTAATCACAGATTTAGAGAACATTATAACACATCCGTAGTACAGGGCTGCTCTTCACTATTTCAGAAAGTCTGGTCACATGCTTCCTTAGTGGTAGTAGTCTGGATAGATATTTAAATAGCTATCCAGACTAGCCATTTTGCCATGTCATGTGTGTTCGTATGATGCCCAGTTTAGTCATTGGGAGCCCCCTGGTGGTCGAGGCACCTGGTCACAAAATTTTGTAAAAAATTGCAGTTGATCAATAAGCAATGTGAAACTGCTCATGCATTTCAAGCATTTTTTTGGGTTGTTGATTTGCAGCAGAAGGCTGAAAACCAGACTGAGTAAAATAAAACGTTGTGCGTTCTGACCATTGAGTATGGCAGACATGGTACCGCGTGGATCTAAGGCTCTTTCTTTCTCCCCATCTCTTGTCCCCTAGCCTTGGGAGCGGCCTACGGCACGGCTAAGAGTGGCACGGGGATCGCCGCCATGTCCGTGATGAGGCCAGAGCTCATCATGAAGTCCATCATCCCTGTGGTCATGGCGGGTATCATCGCCATCTATGGCCTGGTAGTAGCCGTCCTCATCGCCAACAACATCTCAGAGAAGGTCACCCTCTACAAGTGAGTCTGAACCCTCTCACGTCCATTCATTCTAAGAAAGAGGGCTCCATTTCATTAGCGTTTCTTGGCCCTTCAAACTGCGAAGCTAGGAGTTTTCAGCTGGCTCTGCGGATAGCTGTTCATCAGTCCCTGAAGCCAAATATTGACATCGGAGATCAATATACCACGGACATGGCTGTTGCCCAATTTCAGTTACTGTCTGTAATGGAAAATGTGCTGTTTTTATTGTCTTTTTTTTTATTCTGGTTCAAATGGAAACCATGCTGACTGGTCCTGTTGTAATCCTCTGTCTGTCTGTGGTGTAGGAGTTTCCTCCACCTAGGCGCCGGGCTCAGTGTGGGGCTGAGCGGGCTGGCAGCCGGCTTTGCTATCGGCATCGTGGGCGACGCGGGCGTCAGGGGCACGGCCCAGCAGCCCCGGCTCTTCGTGGGCATGATCCTCATCTTGATCTTCGCAGAGGTCCTGGGGCTCTACGGCCTCATCGTGGCCCTGATCCTGTCTACGAAATAGAACCACTGGCCTCTCCGCCCAAATATGTCCTTTATGTTGCTGCTGGAGAAAAAAGTGTAAAACAGGATTTAAAAAAAAAAAAAAAGTGACATAAGTCAAAGAAAAAAAACAAAAGTGACGAACGTGGAAAATAATTATATAATTAAGAATGGCTCCGTAAATGGTCTTATCTCTACAATGTGTACAGTCGTCCCGATTTGATAGTCAAACTTGTAAATGCGCAATGTAGTGATTCGTCTGTCTTGTGTGTGTGTGTGTGTGTGTGTGTGTTACAATGTATGAAGACCCCCTACCCACACTGATTTTCCGGCCAGGCATGCCAGGTTTTCGGCAGGTCTCTGCCTCTGGTCCTAAAGAGCTGACCCTGGGCCACACTGTTTTCACTCCTCCTGCATTGATTTTGGAGTTTACACGATTTCTGCATTCATGTCTATGAGGATCTGTTTGTAAAGACGGGAAAAATATATATGGACCTAGCTTTTTTTTGTTATTTTTTTTATTTTTTTCCACTGATTTTATTTATAAAGAATTGTTCGATGAATCTGTTTTAAATGGAGCAAACATCTTTAATTCCCCATGATATATATATATATATATATACACAGACATACATCAGTATTTATATATAGATTTAATGCACCGTGGGTTAATTGTGATAAGTGGTTGGAATTCCTCTGGATGTATTACTTGGTTTAAATTTAAGATTGCCTTTAGTGTGTGGCCGGTTGAGTGGGACTTGTATCTGTGTATTTTAATGATAAAACATTCTTGAGACACTTCAATGTTTTCCTGTAGTACCGCTGTTTGATTGCATTAAAAGTGTGTGCGCCCGGTGTTGGGTCTCACAAGTGTAATTTCCAAAATGTCAACTCTCCAGTTTCTTCATTCTAAGTTCTGTGGGTAAATGCATTTTCGCCATGCACCTTTTTCATTAAAAGCATGGACTCACGGTTCTCGGTTAAACACCTTGTACTTTGCTGTATTCACTGTAACAGTGGAAATATGTGTAAAATAGGTGGCCACGTTCACTGTAAAATAGGTGGCCACGTTCCTTTTGAGTAGAAATGTATATTTTATACGCAGGCCCCTTCGATGTCTTCATTGAGATTTTGTTTTTTTTTAAGGTGATGCTTTGAGTAACTGAGCTAGCAAAGTTGTATCCTCACACAGTTCACTTGACATTTACTGAGCAAACGATTACAGCGGGGCAAAAAAGTATTTAGTCAGCCACCAATTGTGCAAGTTCTCCCACTTAAAAAGATGAGGCCTGTAATTTTCATCATAGGTACACTTCAACTATGAGAGACAAAATGAGAAAATAAATTCCAGAGAATCACATTGTAGGATTTTTAATGAATTTATTGGTAAATTCCTTGGTGAAATAAGTATTTGGTCACCTACAAACAAGCAAGATTTCTGGCTCTCACAGACCGGTAACTTCTTTAAGAGGCTCCTCTGTCCTCCACTCGTTACCTGTATTAATGGCGCCTGTTTGAACTTATCAGTATAAAAGACACCTGTCCACAACCTCAAACAGTCACACTCCAAACTCCACTATGGCCAAGACCAAAGAGCTGTCAAAGGACACCAGAAACAAAATTGTAGTCCTGCACCAGGCTGGGAAGACTAAATCTGCAATAGGTAAGCAGCTTGGTGTGAAGAAATTATAAGAAAATGGAAGACATACAAGACCACTGATAATCTCCCTCGATCCGGGGCTCCACGCAAGATCTCACCCTGTGGAGTCAAAATGATCACAAGAACCGTGAGCAAAAATCCCAGAACCACACGGGGGGACCTAGTGAATGACCTGCAGAGAGCTGGGACCAAAGTAACAAAGGCTACCATCAGTAACACACTACGCCGCCAGGGACTCAAATCCTACAGTGCCAGACGTGTCCCCCTGCTTAAGCCAGTACATGTCCAGGCCCGTCTGAGGTTTGCTAGAGAGCATTTGGATGATCCAGAAGAGGATTGGGAGAATGTCATATGGTCAGATGAAACCAAAATAGAACTTTTTGGTAAAAACTCAACTCGTCGTGTTTGGAGGAGAAAGAATGCTGAGTTGCATCCAAAGAACACCATAACTACTGTGAAGCATGGGGGTGGAAACATCATGCTTTGGGGCTGTTTTTCTGCAAAGGGACCAGGACGACTGATCCGTGTAAAGGAAAGAATGAATGGGGCCATGTATCGTGAGATTTTGAGTGAAAACCTTCCATCAGCAAGGGCATTGAAAATGAAACGTGGCTGGTTCTTTCAGCATGACAATGATCCCAAAGACACCGCCCGGGCAATGAAGGAGTGGCTTCATAAGAAGCATTTCAAGGTCCTGGAGTGGCCTAGCCAGTCACCAGATCTCAACCCCATAGAAAATCTTTAGAGGGAGTTGAAAGTCTGTGTTGCCCAGCGACAGCCCCAAAACATCACTGCTCTAGAGGAGATCTGCATGGAGGAATGGGCCAAAATACCAGCAACAGTGTGTGAAAACCTTGTGAAGACTTACAGAAAACATTTGACCTCTGTCATTGCCAACAAAGGGTATATAACGAAGTATTGAGATGACCTTTTGTTATTGACCAAATACTTATTTTCCACCATAATTTACCAATAAATTCATTAAAAATCCTAATGTGATTTTCTGGATTTTTTTTTTCTCATTTTGTCTCTCATAGTTGAAGTGTACCTATGATGAAAATTACAGGCCTCATTTAAGTGGGAGAACTCGCACAATTGGTGGCTGACTTAATACTTTTTTGCCCCACTGTAAGTGCCCTTCATTGTATTTACAATTAAACACATTGCTCATTGAGATTATTCACAATTCTAAATACTTTAATGGTTAGCCTAAGGTGCCCACCTACCACTGAAGCATAGGTTTGATTCTGGCCCAGTTGCAATTTCAGCATAATGCCTTTACGACAATCTATCCACATGACCCATTAAATAACAAAATGTAATAATGGATTGCACTTCCAGCAATGTTTTAATTCATGATATAACATCTGTTATGTCATCAAAGATGAACTTGTTTACTTTTCAGTGAAGGATTTCCTATTTACTACTTATTTTCAGCGAATGATTTCCCTGTTCCTTGTAAACTTACGGAGTTGTTGGGAATTCTCCTGAATGCCAGCTGGTTATATAATTTCTCCCAGGAATAAGGTTATTATAGTAAGCTAAAACTAATATAAAAGGGGAAGTCCACCAATTGTAAATGTGAACATTTTGCTGTAAAAGTGGAACTTCCCCTTTAATGTTTCAGTTCACTAAATAGTTTTTCCAATTGTCATTCTAGTTAACTATAATAACCTTGCAAACCTGAAAGTCCTAAGGATGTCCACTTGGGTTGTTTCTGACCAGCTCATTGACCCTTCATTAACAACCTTTAGGTGATTGGTAACAGGCCCCTAATTCAAGTGATTAATATTTCCTGGCGTTTCCTCAATGATTTTATTTTTAAATATACATTTTTTTATCAGTGATAATGGGAAAATAGTTTTTGCTAAAGGATGTGAACCCATGCTATAGCAGAACGTGCACCAGTGGCAGCATCTCAGATGGCTACACAAAATACACATTTACAAATTGTATTATATAGTGACTCAGCAGAAATCACCTTATTTTAATTTTATAGTAGAACGTAGAATTTTGCAGTCTCAAAAAGAATGTCCAGCTGTACGCTCACTCAGTAGCATAACCTAGATGTTTGCTAGTGGTTAGCTAGGGTGAAAATCACTGACATTTCAGTTCTCAATTCAATATCAAACTTGTGAAATATTACACTGTGAGACACCTGAAACTTTACCAGTATATGTACATAGATGCAATGTAAAAATGTATTATGATGTCCTATCAACTTAATTTGCCAAAGGCTCAATACTACAATGTATTGCTATGAATTTGCCATCATTGTACACTGCACTCTCAGGAGTTCCGTAGACACGTTAGGAGGGTCTGTGCAATGCTATTAATGGCACTGAAGGTGGCGCTGTCTGGGAAAGTCTGGATGAAGTCTTTGCCCTCCTCTATACTGGTACAGAGCAGAGGGTCCAGGGGTACAGAGCCTGAAACGGAAAACATAGACGTCACAAACTGACGTCTCCCAACCATGGAAAACACAAGCACAAAACGCACTTTACAGCACACTACACCACGTCTTTGAGTTGTTTTAATACTGCATGCTACTACGAAATTTAGAACACACAACACCACGTCTTTGAGTTGTTTTAATACTGCACTCTACTACGAACTTTATAACACACTACGCCACGTCTTTGAGGTGAAGACCTGAAAAGTCGTTTTAATACTGCATGCTACTATGAACTTTACAACATAACTATTGCCAGTGGTCTTCACACATCCTAAGTTAGCCTATCCACTACTGATGGCCATTACCGTTCTTCTAGCAGCAGGATATTATGCTAGCAGCACTAACTCAGATTTTCTTTTTCAAAATAAAGGCCATCATTGAAATATATAAGGAAATATAGTTAACAGTCTAGTCTGTCATTTTATGTTTAATGTCCGTTCCAATTTTGTTCTTGTCTGCTCTTTTTTACAGACTAGATTGTTAACTATATGGCCTTATGCATTTCAATGATGGGTTTTATTGTGATAAAGAAAATCTGAGTGCTGCCAGCATAATATCCTGCTGCTAAAATAATGCATATGAAGCATCGTTTGGCCATCACTACTATCCACGGAACACCGTTTTTTCACAATCTCTCCAGCAGCGTTCGTATCACTTCTTTACTGAGCTCGAGACAGCGCTGCGGTACGCCAGTAGAAATCAAATTGTTGACCAGACAGACGACGGCCAGAGCTTCCCATGTCATAATTGTAGTCAAAAGAATGACATTTTGGGCCTCAAGTGACAAATCTGAAAGTGTCGGATTTCTCCTGGGAAGATGTTGGTGCATGTTAGAACAGTGCATTGCAGTGTATTATAATGTATTACATTAGAACATAATGTATTACATAAGAACAGTAAGTACAGTAAGTCACTCATGATGAGGAAGCAGGTATTTTAGATAAATGGTAGCTACCACCCACCATTTATCTAAAATACCTGCTTCCTCATCATGAGTGACTACAGTTTTGAAGCCATTTTGTCAGCCCAGCCACAAAGTCAAATTAAATACAGTAATCTTCTGGACAATAATCATTTTCTTTCAGGGGAGGGGAGGGGGGGTTCTTCTAGGTGCTGTAGCAGTCTATAGTATTATTTTATAGTGTCCACTACAGTCTAGGTTTGAGACATGACTGTGCTTCTAGCTGACGTGAGTCTGGGAGCTCCATGGGTCGATGAGATTGGCCAATTATTACCCGGGTTGTGGGGAGGCAATGTAATCAGGGATTCCCTTCTCAGATTTCTCAGATCGGGTCGGGCACACACAAAAGCTAATTGAAGTCATCAGTTGAGTTGCGTCCCCCTTATCTGACCACTCGGTTGCACTTGCAGAGTGAAAAACAGCAAAATGGCTTGAAACGGACAACTAAAAGAAATACATTGCAATCTTCAAACCAAATGGGAACATCCATGAGGCAGGGCTGTAGGTACCATTAGATATCATGAAAATGGGAATTGGAAAAAAATGGGAAGCCCGCAAGGTTTGCTCTTTTTGCCTTTCTGCCGCTCCTAAGATACAACTGCATTCAAAATGAATTCCCTAAATGTTTCAAAACAGCTAGAGCGTAATAACATGAATAGGATATTTGATTGTCTATGTGCATGCGCATAAATATTAAACTAACATTGTTTTCATTGTTTTTTTTGTTGAGTAAGAGTGACATCTAGTGGCTGTTCAATGAAACTCCAATCCCACTTACCCAGATATATTGACCCAGTCAACTTGGCCAGCTCCTCCCCTCCTCCCTTGGAGAAGATATTACTGCATTCCTGCAAGCAAACACTCTATATTATACAATAGTCACAACTGGGATATGCTGCTATATTTAAATATTCAGAAAACATTTTAAATGACAACTTCCAAATGAAGATGATGTACCACCAGGGGTAGCCACAGTGTTTTGCAATCCCACCACGTACAAATGAAAATAAATAATGTTTACTTTTCAATTGAAGCTATTATAGTCTGATATTACAATGTGTTTTAAACTGATTTGTATTGTATTTGTAACATTTCAATCTGAAGGAATAATGGTTTGAAAGGCATCAGAAAGGTATTGGCCACTTCTGAAAACCTAAGTGTCTAATCAGGCAATCATTTTGTATGATCCTCTGTGAATGAAAGAACAATACTAAAGATGTTCTATATCCAATAGGCTGCCTGTTCTCCACTCTGTTCTAAGGGGTTTAAAGGAAACAGCAGAGTCTTAGCTTTCAGGAATCGGGTTGTAATATTTTCTATGTTAAACCATTAAAGAAAATGTGTAGTAAGAAAACCCAAACATCTTGGTTTATAAAAAATCTACATCTACAATTCTCTACAATTGTAGAAATCTACAATTTCCAAAAAAGTTGGGATGCTGCATAAAATGTAAATAAAAACAGAATGCAATGATGTACAAATCATTTAAACCCTATATTCAATAGAGAAGAGTACAAAGGCAACATATGAAATGTTGAAACTGAGACATTTTATTGTTTCTTGAAAAATATACGCCCACTTTGAAATTGATGCCAGCCACACGTTTCAATAAAGTTGGGAAGGAGGCAACTAAAGACAGGGAAAGTTGTGTAATGCTAAAAAAACAAAATCTGGTGGAATAACACACAACTAATTAGGTCAATTGGCAACAGGTCAATAACATGATTGGGTATTAAAAGATCATTCCAGAGAGGATGGGCCTGTCAGAAGTGAGGATGGGGAGAGGTTCACCACTGTGAAAGACTGCACAGGCAAATAGTACAACAATTTAAGAATAAAGTTTTCCAACGTAAAATAGCAGTTTGGGGATCTCAACATCCACGGTACATAATATCATTAAAAAATTCAGAGTATCTGGAAAAATCTCTGTACGCAAGGGACAAGGCCAAAAACCAATATTGGATGGCCGTGATCTTCGGGCCCTCAGGTGGCACTACATTAAAACAGACACGATTCTATAGTGGAAATCACTGCATGGGCTCAGGAACACTTCAAGAAAACCATTGTCGGTGAACACAGTATGTTGCTGCATCCACAAATGCAAGTTAAAACTCTACCATGCAAACAAGAAACCATATATAAACAAGATCCAGAACCGCCGCCGCCTTCTCTGGGCCTGAACTCATTTAAGATGTACTGAGGCAAAATGGAAAACTGTCCTGTGGTCTGACAAATCAAAATGTGAAATTATTTTTGGGAATCATGGATGCCGTGTCCTTCGGACTAAAGAGGAGAGGGACTGACTTCTTATCTGGTTTCTTATCAGCGCACAGTTCAAAAGCCAGCGTCTGTGATGGTATGGGGGTGCATTAGTGCACATCGCATGGGTGACTTGCACATCTGTGAAGGCACCATTAATGCTGAACAATATATACAGGTTTTGAAGCAACATATGCTGCCATCCAGACAACGTCTTTTTCAGGGAAGGCCTTGCTTATTTCAGCAGGACAATGCCAAACCACATTCTGCACATATTACAACAGCATGGCTCCGTAGTAAAAAAGTCAGTGTGCTAAACTGGCCTGCCTGCAGTCCAGGGGCCGTATTCACAAAACATTTGATCTTACCATTAGGAGGACTCCTAAACAGCACTAAAAGTTCCTAGCTAAGAGTTTCCTCTTAAAACCTATTCACAAAGCTGCTAAGACCAACTTTTACTAAGGAATGGGGAGAAGTCTTAAGCTAAGAGAAAAGTGTGATTGGCTGATAGGGGAGGGGTCTCTGTCAGTGAATTCATCATAGCAAACTGTAGAATGATGTGTCATGTTGCCATATTGAAATAAAGATATTAAAATAAAAATGTAGGGTGTCACTGATTAAACATGAAACCAAGAATGATATACTGACTAGTCAAGATATGTTCTGCTAATTGTCAGCCTCTCACATGTCTGACAGCTCATATAAAAATCCTTTTGAAGGTGCAATAATGTGTCCCACCACCAACTACACCGGGTGTTTGAGCTATGGCCATGAAGTCGGCTTTATTCCTTTGTAGTTGGCGAACATCAAGAGAAAACCAAATGATTTGTCGGACAATATGGGGTCTGGGGAGGGCATTTATTGTTTATGTAATATTCTACTGACAGGTGACTGAGATATACGTAGTTCGTCTGCGCTGCAGAGCTGCATTTTCTCTGTGGCCAAGTAGCGTAGAGTTGTCACAACCTTGTCCGATGTTATTGGGTTGTTTCTGTTTGTTGGGGAAGTGACTGCATCACTGACTAGCTCTACTATGATCATAATACCCTTGCGATTAAGGCGATACCTTTTTAAAAGCTCAGTATCATTAAGTGTTTCTAAAACGTCGACATGATTACGAGGCGGATTGCCAGCAGCAGCCTTCTAGGATTGTTTGTGACTTGGTCTTAGTGACGTAGGAGTCCTCTTGACTATTCCATAACTTTTCACACATTTAGGAGCTGGTTTTAGCGCTAAAACGCTTTGTGAAATACTCTTAGGCCAAAAATGTAGAGGTCCAAAAGTTAGAACTGACGTGCCCATTTTATTTTTTTAAGTTAGGAGCTACTTTTAGCCTTAAGATGTTTTGTGAATACGCACCCAGACCTGTCACCCATTGAAAACATTTGGCGCATCATGAAATGAAAAATATGACAAAAGAGACCCCGAACTGTTAAGCAGCCGAAATTCTATATGAATGGGAAAACATTTCTCTTTCAAAACCACAGCAACACAGTGGTAAACACACCCCTGTCCCAAATTTTTTGAAACGTGTTGCCGGCATCAAATTCAAAGTGGACATCTATTTTCAATTAAATACAGGGATAAATGATTTGCACATCATTGCATTCTGTTTTTATTTGTATTTTACGCAGTGTCCCAACTTTTTTGGAAACGGGGTTGTGTGTGTGTGTATATATATATAAAGAATACCCTTTAATGAGTAAGTGTGTCCAAACTTTTGACTGGTACTGTACCAGTCACAAGTTTGGACACACCTACTCATTCAAGAATATTTCTTTATTTTGACTATTTTCCACATTGTACAATAATAGTTCTGACATCAAAACTATGAAAGAACACATATGGAATCACATAGTAACAAAACATGTTAAACAAATTAAATCAAAGTAGCCACCCTTTGAATTGATGGCAGCTTTGCACACTCTTTGCATTATCTTAACCAGCCATGAGGTAGATTTTGAAATTAGAATAGTTTTTGGGCTCTCCTAAAACCGAAAGTGTGTGCCTGTGTCCATGTCCCCGTGTATAAAGTACTCACAGAGCAGTGTGGACACACAAATCCACTCATGTTCTCCACAATCCCCAGGATGCTCAGGCCAGTCTTTTTACAGAATGTAATCTCTCTCCTGACATCCCCTGTAGATACCGCCTGCAAAAAATAACCGCACATCTGAGCACAAAATAATACAATAATCCATACTAAATGCACAGCAGTTGATCAACCACTTGTTGTTGACAGTCTTCTGAGTCCAAATTCACGGCCTCTTAGCCCATCTGTATCTAGGATGCACTTTTGTCAGTAACTTTCATGGATTTTAAAGGACTGGGTCATGTTAAAATGGCACTAATCATATAAAAACTGAAACGTTACTCAGTAAAACTAAAGAAAGATGACTTATAATTTAGTCGAAATGGATTAATTACATAACACATTAAGTTAAAATGTCATCATTTCTGTATTTTTGTATTTTTCCTTGGATTGTGGAAAAAGACAACTGTGTCTTGTGTGTGATTTGCTTTCTCTAAAAAAAGCTGAATTTTTAAATTTAATTTTTCTTCTGAAACCACCAATTGTTTCTTTATTAAGGTTCTTCACTGTCACAGCATGAGTGTAGTTGGTGTGCACATCACATATTAATACTTGTGTTTTACAACAAAACTCTGCCTACACAAGTTCAATGAATGCACGAGCGAGCAAATTTACATTTTAGTAATTTCAGCAGACACTCTTATCCAAAGCATCTCACTTGTAGTTAGTGCATATATTATTTTAATATAAAAAAATTAAATGTAAATCCCCAGTGGAAGTTAAACCAACAAGGAATGTTTTACCTCTGGTGTAGTGACCAGGACTGTCGTACCTCTGGTGTAGTGACCAGGACTGTGTCATACCTCTGGTGTAGTTACCAGGACTGTGTCGTACCTCTGGTGTAGTGACCAGGACTGTGTCGTACCTCTGGTGTAGTGACCAGGACTGTGTCGTACCTCTGGTGTAGTGACCAGAACTGTGTCGTACCTCTGGTGTAGTGACCAGAACTGTGTCGTACCTCTGGTGTAGTGACCAGGACTGTGTCGTACCTGTGGTGTAGTGACCAGGACTGTGTCGTACCTGTGGTGTAGTGACCAGGACTGTGTCTTACCTCTGGTATTGTAACCAGGACTGTGTCGTACCTGTGGTGTAGTGACCAGGATTGCGCCGTCCACTTTGTGCTGCTTCTTCAGGTTCTCCAGCACGGCCAGGTGCTCGTCTGACGTCCCCGGGGGCGTGTCCACCAGGAGCACGTCCAGCTCCCCCCATGCCACGTCAGACACAAACTGGCCAATCAGGGCTGAGACGGGCAAGAGACGAGGGAAGGTACATAGGGAAGAAAGAGAATGGCAGCATTGACGACAGTACTGACGACACACCATGATCCTACTCAATTCTGTTATATTCGGCCACTGGTTGTAAAATTGGTGCGGTCCAGCCGAAAATGGTCCTCAAAAATGTAATAGGAAAACGTAGACTGAACATACCGGTTTTCTTTGGGCCCCTCCAGACCACTGCTTCATCTGGGTCCTCCAGCAGGAACCCAATGGACATCAGGGCCAGACTCTTCTGTGCATCTGTGTAAACGGGCACCCAGCCTGAGTCACACTGGTGCACCTCCTGCCTGCCAACACTCAGCATGCGGGGGATACTGGGCCCACACAGGTCCACGTCCAGGATCCCGACCTGATACCGAGACGGACAGGAGAAGGACATGTCATTTATGCAGTAAGCATAGCAGGTTGCGGGTTTTAAATATTTGAGAATATTGCAGGTTGCGGGTTTGAGAAATACTCACTAACAGGGATGTAAACATTTTTCTGTGCAAAATGGGAGAAATAAGCTTAATGTTTGTGTATGGAACATTTCTTAGATCTTTGATTTAATCTAATGAAACATGGGACCAACACTTCATATAACACTTGCCTATATGTTTTTTTTCAATGTAACTCACTACTACTTTTCCTTTTTTTGTGGTTGTCCCACCAAGCAATATTAGATGAATACACTTTCTGCATAAAAGCTTTCTCTAAATGACGCAAATGTAAATTGGGTGATCCCTCAAACCTTTTTGCCTGTGTGTCTTAGGGCCAGGGCTAGCTCTGTGGTGAGAGTGCTCTTGCCCACACCTCCTTTCCCCGACAGGATCAATACCACATGTTTGACCTGGGCCAAGTTCCCACCTTCTGCTGAGAAACAAGTCACTGAATTAGGGAAAATAAATTAAATATACAGAAAGCCTTGACCAAATACACAGAATGGGCAGCCCAATCCCTGAATTCATTTTTTTTTGCCAGATCATGACTAAGCGCCAATAGCCTAGACAAATTAAACTTGAAGGAAGGTACTGAACTGCTGTTTTGGATAGCAGTACCGATTTAGTTTACGACCCCATCTCCAAATTTGAAAGGCACAACAGTAACAGAGTAATACTTGAAAATGTTGCGCATAGCTGTACAGTAGTAGGTAACTAGCTATATTACAGCCGGTAAAGTAGCTAGCTAAACAGAGCGCAAAAAACGTGAGTCCCTCGTTTCAAAAAGGCAGTGCCATCTCATATTGGGAATATCCCTTATTTTCATAAGGGGATTTTTACACGTGCCTTTATCCATAATAATGACGGGAAACGAAAAAGTTTTCATACCATTGTTTTGTTCCATATTTTATAATATATCACGTTTTGAGGAGTTTCTGTGTAGACGCTTTCTGTTTACTTCCGCCCTTTCCGACACGTGATTACCAAGTTTTCAGAATTGCTCCCGCCTTCAAAGATGAACAACCAATCAATTACATTTCAGAGCAGGTAAGACATTCGTAGCATATGTATCAGTCGTAGGATGTTTTTTTAATTTAGCTAAGCCTCCAATTCACTCTCCTCGTACATGAATGCCAGTTGGGAGCGACCTCTGTTTTTTGTGTTTTGAGAATCAGGCGAGGACAGGAGACTATGTAAATTAAGTTGAGATAAGGCTGAAGAAAGAACATTGCGTGATAACTTACACCAAAGATGCTTTTGAATAAAGACACTCAAAAGTGCGTCTCTGATGATATCGTAATCATGTTCAAATCTTCCTTATTTTTAATTGCCCAGAAATATAAAGGAAAAACGTATTTCGAGCCAATGTCTTAAATATAAAAACTGAGAAGTTTTTGTTTTTCAAAAAAAACAACTATATCTAAGTATTTGATGGAATGCACATGCGCAGATCGGCGAGAAACGACACGAGCGTATTAATCAGCTGTATTTCTGCTATCTCACTTGTGTGTCCGGAAAGCCTTAGTATTTTGTGCTTCTGGGTAAAAACCGTGTAAACATGAAGCCTTGATATGGTAGAATTGTGCATTATGATTTCTTTACCTAGCTCTCTGACCTACACTACTACTCTTTCCGCCACTTATTTCCCCTCACAAATTGTAATAATTTCCCCTGTTTCCAAATTTTAAAAAGTTCGGTAAAAGTTTTCCCCTTGCATTTTTCCTTAATGTATATAGGCTACATTTAACTTGTGATATTTATTTTATTTGAACACATTTATCAAATACATATTTACTGCCCTGAATTTTCATGATTTATTTAACCAGGGCAAGACATGTGAATACACGACACACATTTATGACGACAAAATACAATCTGTATCGTTTAGATCTACCTTAGCACAGACTCCTCCCCTTTACCATCCTTAACCAATCAGTGCAAGCTTTGGGCGTGTAAGGGTATTGTTGATGTCTGGCCGGCGGAGAATTAAGTCATGGAGCAAATTGCACCTGTCACCGTTTCATTGAAGACCTGACATGTAAGATGAGTCACTGCAAGATAGTTAATAAGAAGACAACTATAAGGTAAGAACCTCTCCCTGGTTTAATGAAGGTGGGCTCACTGTAAGCTATTGCATTAAATATTTGAAAGTCCTTTAATGTAAGTTGAGTATTGCCTATAGTCCTTGTTATCTTTCTCTTGGTAAACATGCATCCTCAAAATAGTGTTCAGACACTACATTTTAATCGTTAATCAGATGACAATTTTTTTTTGTTTCACTAACTTTCCTTCTAACACTATATTATCTGCATAGCTAAAATACTAACTATAACACTGGCACCTATGAACTGGATAAAACAATATTTACTTAAATTCAGGGGAAAAGTACTGACATCTAAATGTTTACATAATAATCGTATGTCTCTAGAACAAGAAAGCAAGCTGTATGAAGCAATTCAAACCTTGAACCTTTTTAATTATGAAGGATGGTCATCAATGAACCTTAGCGTTTTAAGTGGTCATGCATATAAACAATATTGGTTTAACTTATATGTAGATGAAACACAATAGATTTTGAATGACGTTGAACCATTGACGCTGTCTGGGTTGCTAGTGACGGAGATAACAGTATGTAGGCTAAGCCCCGTTAAAGTGAGTTACTCCCAAGTCCCTAATCTAAACTATTGGCAGTTGACTGTTGCACCGGTTTGGACAGCAGTCTACACAGCTGCTACACGTTTTCTGTGGAAACATTAGGCCTATAAGTAAGGCATTCTATCAGCTAATGGTTCCATTTCTGCTCAATTCCACTGAGCTGCATTCAGAGAATGTATTTATATGAAGTTATACTCAAGATAATAGTTGCTGTATTAAATTGTGGATTTGTTGTTCATGTTACATGAATTCATTATATTCTAAGTTTGTTAAGTGCAAAGGAGATTCTTAATCCATTTTATTGGGAGGGTTTTGGATGCTTTGGGAGTGTTTGTGGGGGATTAGAACATGTAAGATTTAATCATTTAAAATCACACAATGCGGTCATCGAAACAACATTATCACTGTTGATCTTGTGAACTGGCTCACAGACTCCATACCTGCTGCCAAAGTAGCACACTTAGAAGGCATGTTGGATTTAAAGGTCAAACTTACATGTGGAAACTGCTATATGTGCCAGAGGGGCATATGGAGCAACCACACTTGTTCAGATAAGGAATAACAAAGTTTAGCAACTCCAGAGTTCAGTGTGCATGTGTGTTGATCCTCTGTATGGTTCTAGCATGGGAAGGGATCAATTCCATTTAAAGTCAGACAGTTCAGTAGGCAGTCTAATATTCCATTCTGCTAGTGGTCAAGAGCATTGGGCCACTGAACCAAAGGTTGCTGGTTCTAATTTTGTGCCGACTAGGTGAGAAATCCCATGTCGTTGTAACAAAGACTTTTTTTGCATAAAATGACGATAAATTAAAAATCGGTTATTAACCATTTCTTTTAAATGATAATTTCAGACATTCTAAACTTTATCAGCTTCATCAGTATTTACTTCCAAAATAATGGTCACTGTAAAAAAAGAAAAACCACCTGGTTTTTGACTACTTTCACAAGATGTTAGATAAAAATGTATTGTATCACCACTTATATTACCACAGGTTAAACTGGGTAGCAGCCAGCAGCAGCTGAGCTCCTGCACATATGGTTGAAATGAGACCTAGAGGGAGCTGAGAATTTGTATCTGAAAGCCTTGGTATATCAGACAATATAACATAGGATGATGGAAAATTACAGGTTTACATTGGTAACCAGTTTATAATAGCAACAAGCACCTCAGTGGTTTCTGGGATATGGCCATAAATACGATCTCTAAATTGCTATATCCCATGTCTATACATTCCATGCATAGCAGCCTTTTTTCACGGCCCTAAACCTTCGTTTCAAGAAATCTTGTTCTCAAGGTCTGTTTGACTTTTCTTTTCTTGCTCATAGAGGGAAAGGGAAGGGAAGATGGTCGGTGTGAAAGAAAATACAGTTGGCCTAGTTTGCACGTTCAGCACGTGGTCAGGGCTGTCTCCCTGTCAGTACAATCTCATGTGTCATTTCTTGTGCCAAATGACATCACTATCTGGGTCATTTAACCAAAATAAATACTTAAAATCTATTTGTACGTGAAAAGAATGTTATTTCATTAGGCGCTATATCAGTGCACATTGAATTTTAACTTCCACGTGACCAAGTATTTCAGAATCTCATTCTTACCAGAGAGGCATATATATTCTTATTCAATTTGAATATGCATGGTTTGATCTGTAAAACTTATTTAAATGTGATTGCGGGATAAAGGTTAGGGTACGTGTCATTCAGCATAGGACTGATTTTCTTATAATGTTATAATTCATGTTTTATGATAAACATTTCTTAAACATATTATATGTATGTTTATATTTTGCTCCTAGTATGTTGTGCACTTCCTGTCCCTTTAGAGTAGCTATGCTACGGAGAAACAGGAACAGCCGGGCTCATCACTACGCGTGGTGCGAAATCTGGCGAGGCGATGACACAATGGCCATGGTACTCGCCAATGAGAGAGAGGTGTGGGACGACGAACGGACCCAGGTGAGAACTTGGTGGGGCGTTAGGAGAGGGCGAGAGTGAGCAGGAGTGTACAAGGAAGACAGATAGTGAGGAGGTCCCGTGTGGCTCAGTTGGTAGAGCATGACCCTTGTAATGCCAGAGGTTGTGGGTTCGATTCCCACGGGGGACCAGGTCGGAAATGTGTGCACTCATATGTGTAAGTCAGTATGGATAAGTGCGTCAGCTTAATGACCAAAATGTAAGATAGATGATAAAGCAAAAATAGAGGTTAACAAGAGATAAAATGGGGGGGACAATTGATAGAGTAGTTTGGATGGAGAGGAGGTGGGACTAGTTGATGCGGCACTAACAGAATGCTGAGTCAGAGCAAACACGAGGCTGTGACGTGATTGAAAATCTGACCTCCATACTGCCAGTAGTTTTCCACGGGGGATTCAACTGTCTCAAAATGGATGTGCCTACTAAATGGGTATGCCTAAGGCATGGGCGGTTTGTATTTTTGGCACAAGTCTATTTTTAAATGACTGCTCGCCTTGCTTTCGCTCCAATAGGAGTGAACGGGCCACTCTTTTGAGAAAAAGTCAACCTACAGGAAAGCTTTAAAGCACGTGAATGAGGAGAGTTAAACTTATGAGCCTGAAGAGAGTGGAGCTTGAGAAGCTTCTGGAACAACTGGGCACCAGAAACCGGACCTTTCGAGTTAGTTTTAGTCTTAATTTAGGCCAAGTTGGTCTCACTGTCCTCTAGGGACCGCCTCAAATGCCCAACTCAATAGCCTTGACCGGCTCTATCTTTCCCATGTGCGTCAATCAGATCAGCGACTCGGACTCTGAAGAGGATTACCTGGCCATCAGCCCAGAGGTGACAGACGCCGTGCCCGACACAGTGCCTGTGACGGGAGAGTCCTACTGCCACTGTGACCACCAGGAGGAACCCAGCTCCGAAGCTCAACTGCAGGTCTCCAAGCCTTTCAACGACTGCCTGTGCGGAGAGGAAGACCAGGGTGTGTGGTGGGACTAGATGGGTGGGACTGGAACAGGGTTGAGGGACCATGGGTCTGTGTTTTCTTCATCTTCCACTTAGTCTCAGCTGTGTTTATTGTGCAGTTGAATTAATTGTTGTCAGTTTGTGATTGGCTGGGTATTTGCTGGTCATTTCATATGTATGTGTGCACGCATTAACACCCATTGGGACTGTTACCCATATGCAGATTAAGTCTAGTATTGGACAAAAAAAAATGTTACTCAGTGGAAATCTACATTGAGCTTAATGTTTTAGTCCAGAACTTGGCTTAATATCTATGTGCAAACCCAGCTCTGTATGTGTGTAATATCATATTTTGAATCTATGTGACGCTTTTAGGTTTATAAAAATTATACAGAGTAGCCTAAACATTGTTGCTGGAATATTAAATGTAGCAGGTCTTATCAAGGGACGGGTCATGGGTTACTGTGAAGTCCTCCTAATATAACCATATTGCCTCTATTTAGGTTTTGACTGGGTATGGGATGAGGGCGTTAAGTCCAACGCAGCCTTCCTGAGCTGCGATAACCGCAAGGTGAGCTTCCACTCCGAGTACAGCTGTGGCACCGCCGCCATCCGTGGCACCAAGGAGCTGGCAGACGGACAGCACTTCTGGGAGATCAAGATGACATCACCCGTCTATGGCACCGACATGGTACGTAGCCAGCGCCCAGGTTCGGGAATCATCCTAAGGGTGTTGACCTTAACCCTTATAACATTTTTCCAGATACTCAGTAGGCCTGCACAGAATGTCTGGTAGTCAGTCAAGGCCGACCAGACTGTAATAAATATTGTTACTAGTTACCGTTGCATGTTCTCTTCTATGTAGATGGTGGGCATTGGGACTTCTGAGGTGAATCTGGACAAGTTCAAACACAGTTTTTGTAGTATGCTTGGGACTGACGAGGACAGCTGGGGACTTTCCTACACAGGTGAGGAGGCGACCTGGAAAAGCTGGGAATAGGAATGCTTTAGAAATACAGCTCCGGAAAAAATTAAGAGACCACTGTACCTTTTTCTTTCCTTTCCAAAAAAGTTGAAAAGGAAAGTTCTGAGTGAGGAACAGAAGGGAAAAATAAAAAGGTGCTGTGGTCACTTAATTTTTTCCAGAGCTGTATATAAGTTTACCCCATAAACCTTCCCTCCCCCAAGACACTTAATCAGGTGACTATACTGGAGAATAAATAAAAAGCTGCACCTTATTTCTGCATAGATCCAAAATATTTATTTACAGGACACAAACAGGCTTCATCAGAGCCATGGGTAGGAAAAGGTGGGGGCAATGATTAAGCTTCACCGGAGTGTGCAACTTGCACCGGCGGTTTGTCACAATGCTGTTCCCACCTGAGCTCCTGCTCAGCTCACCTCAGCTCAGCCTCCTATGCTTGCATTTGTTTTGCCAAAGACCATGGCGAAGGTTTAGCCAAACCTTTGAGTACCCTATGCCGATTAGCCTCTGACTTACAATCTAATGTGTATCTTGGGCTGATGCACTTGAATGTACAGAATATTTTCTAAAAAAAGATACATCTGATAGGCATTTGGGTCCTGCATAAAAACACAAGACATTATACTGAAACTTGGTTAAATGAATGAATTTCAGATGTCGCGATTAAATTAAATGGTTATAACGTCTTTCAATATGACAGGCTATAGAAAGGCTGTGGAGTGGTCATCTAAATAAAATGCAATTTCATAGCGATTTAATCTTGTAATTTGAGTAATTCTAGTTTTTGGTTGAATGTTACTATGTTACTAATAAAAACAGAATGTATAATTGTGCTCATAAGTTTGCATACACTGGCAGAAATTGTGAAATTTTGGCATTGATTTTGAAAATATGACTGATCATGCAAAAAAACTGTAATGTATTTAAGGATGGTGATCATATGAAGCCATTTATTATCACATAGTTGTTTGGCTCCTTTTTAAATCATAATGATAACAGAAATCACCCAAATGACCCTGATTAGAAGTTTACATACCCTTGAATGTTTGGCCTTGTTACAGACACACAAGGTGACACACACAGGTGAAAATGGCAATTAAAGGTGAATTTCCCACACCTGTGGCTTTTTAAATTTCACAGGTAACCTCAGGAGAAATACAGGCTGCTCTGGAAAAAGACAGTGTGGTTGTTTGAAGGAGCATAATAAAATGATACTTGAACAAAAATGAGCTGCATGGTCAAGTTGCCAGAAAGAAGCCTTTACTGCACCAATGCCACAAAAAAGCTTGGTAACAATATGCCCGACAACACCTTGACATGCCTCACAGCTTCTGGCACACTGTAATTTGGAGTGAGGAGACTAAAATAGAGCTTTATGGTCACAACCATAAGCGCTATGTTTGGAGAGGGGTCAACAAGGCCTATAGTGAACAGAATACCATCCCCACTGTGAAGCATGGTGGTGGCTCACTGATGTTTTGGGGGTGTGCTCTAAAGGCACGGGGAATCTTTTGAAAATTGATGGCAAGATGAATGTAGCATGTTATCAGAAAATACTGGCAGACAATTTGCATTCTTCTGCACGAAAGCTGCACATGGGACACTCTTGGACTTGCCAGCACGATAATGACCCTAAGCACAAGACCAAGTTGACCCTCCAGTGGTTACAGCAGAAAAAGGTGAAGGTTCTGGAGTGACCATCACGGTCTCCTGACCTTAATATCATTGAGCCACTCTGGGGAGATCTCAAACATTTGAGATTCATGCAAGACGACCAAAGACTTTGCATGACCTGGAGGCATTTTGCCAAGACAAATGGGCAGCTATACCACCTGCAAGAATTCGGGGGCCTCACAGACAACTATTACAAAAGACTGCACGCTTATTGAGGCTAAAGGGGGCAATACACAGTATTAAGAACTAAGTGTATACAGACTTTTGAACATGGGTCAGTTCATTTTTTTCTTTGTTGCCATGTTTTGTTTTATGATTGTGTCATTCTGTTATGATCTACAGTTGAATGTGAATCCCATAAGAAATAAAAGACGTGTTTTGCCTGCTCACTTATGTTTTCATAACAAATGGTACATATTTTACCAATTCTCCAAGGGTATGCAAACTTTTGAGTGCAACTGTACATGCATTTCTTTTGGTTCTATAACCCTATTGTACTATTGTAGATACTGTAATATCTTCATGTGATTTATAGACCATTTAATTGTTTCTGAACTGATTGAGGACATTTAAATCTTGATTGTTTGCTATTCCTAGCCACAGATCATTTCAGGAATAGGCCATTTGTAATGATTTAAAATTAACACAGTTGATTTACAAACCTACATGTTTTAATGTGAAAAATAAAATACGTAACTGATTACATGTAGCTAAATCTTTCCTAAGTCTTTACCTATTATCTTAATCATTATTGCAGCATGTTGTATAGTGCATAAGATATACTAGACAAAATTGAATCCTTCCTATTTGTTTTTCAATTATTATTTTTTGCATGATTTGACTAATGTGATTGATCAAGTGTTTCCTATATTCCCGTTCCTGAGTCAGCTCTGGAACATTTAAACTTGCTCCTCCCCCTCCCAGTCTCAAAGTTAATTGAACCAATCAAAAACTGGTCAATCCTGTACAGTGGCTCTCAAATTGTTCACTCCTTTGACTTTTTCCCACTGATCAGCACAAAAAGTCCATAATGTCAAAGTGAAAAATAAAATCTACTAGTTGTTCAATATTATTTAAAAATACAAAACAGAAAATAATTGATATTTACTCCATTTAGGCAATATTTGGTAGAGTCACATTTGGCAAAAATAACAGCCATGGGTCTATTTGGAGTCTCTGGATTTCTACCAGCTTTACACTGGACACAACGTTTGCCCATTCTTTTTTGCAAAATTGCTCATGCTCCGTCAAGTTGGATGACAAATTTGGTGAACAGCAATTTTCAACTATTTCCACATATTATCAATTTGATTGATGTTTGGGCTTTGGCTTGGCCAAAACATGTTTTGAAGCCACTTCATTGTAACTTTTGCATATTTGTATATTTGGGTTCATTGTCCTGCTGGAAGATGAATCTTCTCCCATCCCAGGTCTTTTGCAGACTTCAGCAGGTTTTCTTCCAGTTTTTCTGTCCTTCACTACATCAATTTTTCTCTCCATATTTGGAAGCTTTGAAGGCCCTAATGCAGAGTAGTATCCCCATAGCATGATGCAGCCACTGCGCTTCACGGTAACAGTTATTGAAAAACAAATGGGGAGAATTCAATTTCTTTTGAATTTTCTTTTGTAATACATAATATGATGCACTAATGATTAAGACCATTGGTTACACCACAACTCATTCAGGTGTGACATAGCAAAGGCAGTGAAAACTTATGCAATCAATTATTTTCAATTATATTTGTTATTAATTTAGAATAATTATGTCCAGTACAATTCCAGGTTTTAGGCAGCGGTGGTGACCCCTGGGACCTAGATACATGTTGCCACATCTCTAAATGTTCTTGCCTTGGCTGATTAAGTGTCAGCTAAGTTGTTTCTTATCTATGAATTGTATTGTGAATACTGACCAGCCTGACTTTAGATCAGCTAACACTACTATCTCTGCATCATCCCTGCTTATAGAGGATTTAGTTAATTATGGTTAAAAGGCAAAATTGTGCGGCTGTCTTTAAAGACATGTCGTAAGCCTCCAATACTGGCCAACGCCCTTGACCTGGCCGGTTGGTTTCCCAAAAAAGTGTTATTTTAAGCACCCAGACTGTGCTGGCCAAATGTACCACTCTTCACAGGACCCCTGGGGTAAATGTGAGCTTTCACATATTTCTGATGATTATTATTTCATGTGATAAACCTGTCCTCATTTCATAAATAAATGCATGCTAATCCTCCAGATGTTTGAATACAACAGAGAATTTACTCTCCAAGGCACGTTTAACATGGCGAATGGTGGTCAATTTGTAAGGCTGTATTCTGTAGATTCCCCTCACCTTTTCCTACCTAAGAATCACATGGTGTTTTTCCACAAAACAAAAGCTTATTTCTTTCCTGCAAAATAAAACGGTAGAGGATTCAGAAATGTCTCTCTTTGTACTTCAATACTAAACATTTTTTCAAGCATTTCCCCAGTCACATGTTTTTATTCATGTCCTTACCAAGGTATCCTGCAGCACAAGGGGGAGAAGGTGAATTTCTCGTCCCGTTTTGGACAAGGCTCCATCATAGGGTTGCACTTTGACACATGGCACGGAACCCTCACCTTCTATAAGAACCGCCGCTGCATAGGCAAGTGACACAAACAAGACTTATTTTCCCCTTGATTTATACGTGTCCCGAGTGCTCAGAAATCCTACCTAAAGAGTTTATGGTAACAGGAAGTCTAGGTTTACTAATATCTACAGATCTCCCTTCCTCCTGCTCCTCAGGTGTGGCGGCAACCAGGCTGCAGAACAAGAAGCTCTACCCTATGGTGTGCTCCACCGCTGCCAAGAGCAGCATGAAGGTGATCCGGGCGTGCTACACACCCACCTCCCTGCAGTACCTCTGCTGCTCCCGCCTGGGTCAGCAGTGGTCCGAATGCCCCGTCAACCTAAGCACGCTGCCGATCCCCCCGGGCCTGCGCCACCTTCTCCACAACCAGATGGGCTGGGTGTTCACCCTCAACAACGGCGCCCCGGACCAGTCGGAAGATTCGGTTGAGGAGTCGGATGAAGACCTGGTTAAGGACTTGAAGAAAGACTTGGTGGAGGACATAAAGGGCCTGGTTGACAACTTGCCCGACGGCTTGGCTGAGGATTTGGTCGACGACTTGCTCGACGTATTTCCAGTGGAGTATTCAGGAGACTTGTCTGATGACTCGCTTGAGGAGGGCAGTCCATGCACGAGCCCCTATCTCAGCCCCACGTCCAGCCTCAGTGCCTGCTCTTCTCCCAGCCCTGTACCCAACCCCCAACCATGCCAGTGCCCTCCCCTCCTACCCAGCGCGCAGCCCTGCTCCTGCTCCTCCCTGTGCCCCTGCCCAACCTCCCCTCCGGGAAGCAAACTGGACTGTGAGGAATTCCAGAGGAAAAGATGCCGCTGGGTATGACGTTTCTCTCCATTTAACCACACAGTTCAATGTTGGCAATTGGTCTATTATGAACCTTTTCTACAAATGCCATTACCATCAACTGGTTGAACAGTTCACGAGTGGGAGAGAGGCATTTTCATATTTTGGCAAAAGTCTCTGTACCTTGACTTCTCTCGTTCAGAAACCGATAATGTAAAGTAATGTGGTCGAGGAATATGTCAATCTGTTAGGCAAATTGTAGAAGGACCAGAAAAGGATTTAAATCAGCCTGTATCACAACCCATTTGAATTAATCACGTTTTCTTGGAGGATGAAAGCATGCACACAAAAAAAAGATTCTACGTTTTGTCCATAAAATGTATTGCACAACTAGTTAAATAAGTTTACACAATGATTTCAGGATTCTATCTCTGGAAACGTATACAGCTTAATGACGCCTTAGTGAAGAAGGATTTTCTTGTTTAGAACGAGCACATTTCCGTCCTTGTTGCTGCATCCTGCCACCTCTCCTTGATTACCGTCGACCCTTTTCAAAAAGAGCCGAGGAGATGACAGCGGACAAAGGAGTTAGTAAAACCAATTACGAAAAGACCGGAGCGATATTTTGGCTAAGATTTCTAAGACTTTCTACATGGAATGCCCTCTCACCCGAGAATTTCAACAGTGCCCCTTTAAAGCGCTTTTTCAATGAACTCTCACCAGCTTGACAGTCTAAAGGGAAGGGAGAGACGGCGTGTGAATGTTCAAAGTCACAGCTGACCAAAGGCTCTGCAATCCCCTACCCTACTCTTGAGTCAGATCACATTAGACTTAATTAGACAGCTCACGTTAGAACCAAGTCATGTGCTCTACAGTACATACACTCTTCATTCTTTTTATCAAAGCTCCCACAAAAGCTAGGAGGAGACATATTGAAAATGTGCATTGCTCAATATACATCGCTTTATACAAAGATGTATATAGATATAAACATAACATATGTAAGTACTGTATATCAGTCAAATGTTCAGGGCAAAAATGTTTTCCTTTTTAATAATGTGCAATTATATTTTTTTTATGTTTTTATACTGTGCATTAGAATATGCCATTGTCTTCATGTTCTTGTGTTCTCTAAAAAGGCTTTGCTCTCCGACGGATTTTCCTGATATTTTGCAGTTTATCCACTTCATTCAGATTGATGCTTTGCTAATAGATGGATGATTTTAATTATGTGTTCTGGGATAGTCATGAAGTTTCTTGGGGTAAGACATTTATATCAAATTTCATGCCAATTTGTATAACCTTTCTTACTGAACGCAAATGAAGTATAAAAAAATAAAAGTCAACAAATGTCTTATTGTGTGTTGCAAACATTTCTCAATAATTGCATTTATACTTATATAATTACCATTCTTTCATAAACATACAAAGTTTCAAAGTAGGATACTTAACTCATCTTGGTGATCACCCAATGTCTAGCCAATACCATAATCATACCTTTGAGGCAAACATGAAAGTTCTGCTTGACGAAAGATATACACCCAAACCCGAACTGTCCCCAGGCATCAGACACTTAAATAGAGCTAACAGAATTGGCTAGAACATTCTGCGACAGACCCACAGGGTTCATTACTGTTCCCACTACACACTCGATCCTGCTTATCAAAACGCAGGAGATTTTCTAATACTGCTGACAGGTAGACTTACGCAAAGTGCCAAAGTGTCAAACAGTAATCCATTAATTACATAGTGTCACCAGAATAGTCCATTAGTCCAAAACCAGCTGGGCGTTTTGAGCAGTGAGGGAACGGTAGACTCTAGCTGAGATATCCGGTCCAACACGTCTCTCTTTCCCACCAGTCCTCACTAGTAGGCCTGCCAGAAGTCCCCTCTTCTCTTCCTCAGACTCTAAACAATTGTAGGCCTGGAATAAAAACATTAAACAATTATTTCATGTCGGTCTGTGTAGTCTGTTAAAATCGTATCGATCTATACAGTATTTTAAAATCATGTTGATCTGGGCAGTATGTTGAAATCATGTCAATCCACGTAGTATGTTGAAATCACATCCGTCTGTGCAATGTGTTGAAATCATGTCCATCTATTCGGCATTTTGAAAGCATGTCAGTCTACATTGTGGACGTCATGTGCTCACCCCGACTTCATTACAGCCTGATGTAAAGAAAATCCATATTCCAAACTCCTATAATCGCTGGTGCTTAAAGTAATCAACCCATTGTCCAATGGTTAGCCTGCTCGTATGAGCCAGTACGATGCATTTATAACACACTGTAAATAAATACACAGAAGCTTTTCCCAGGAGTACAATGCCTTATTATAACTCATAATGATCCTGAATAAACAGCCATGTAGATGGAGTCCTACCTGTAGTAGTAGCAGTGGGGAAGGGTAGGCCGTGGTCACGGTAGACGCCACAGCGGTACTGACCCGGTTCAGCTGACTTATCTGCCTGCTCCACACCTCACGCAGCCCGGACCCGTCCCTCTCCACACGCGCCCCACTGGCCCATGAGCCATCCACGCAGAATGGCAACTCACAGCGCTGCGTCAGAAGTCTGCAGTTGAGTGGGAGAAGCGCAGCTGCAGTTTAAAGATACACTACACCCCAATGGACTGCTCGCTGAGGTTTGTCAACCCGGGACAGCTACAGGGGTATCCGGAATGATTTAGCCAACACACCTGTAACGTAATCGTATAATCAATTGGCTTCCTAGGTTTGGTGGTGCCAGGCCAGAGAAAAGCCTGTGTGCTACATAGCTTCTCAAGGTCTCCAGTTGGTGACTAGGCCACCAAGCACAGCGTTTAATCACTGTAAAGAAAGTAAGCTAGCGGTGCTCCAAAACTGTCTTCATGGGATACCACTAATACAGGCGATAAATTCAATTCAAACAGGCAGGGAAACAAGATGATCAATGCTTAAACATGTGGAATAATAACAGTTAATAGGGTTCTTAGTACCTGTATGGCCGCTTGGACAAGGCCTTGGTGACAACAGAAACATGGTCTGTGACTTCTTGCCAGTTGTCCATGAAGACTACGGTAACATTCCAGTACAGCTGTAGGTAAACCAATACCTGAGAACAGGTAAACCAGCTCCATGACACCACCAGCCGATACACAGGTGTATTGAGGAAAGAAGTAACACTAGTGCATTAGAAGTAAAATACCTTACCTCCTCAATATCCAGATCCTCCATTCCCAACTGAGATCTTTGGTTCGACTCGTATCCATCCCACGTCTCAGTCCTGATGACCAACGCAAACAGAACCCGGTAAATATTCAAACATCCACAGGACTAATAACCAGAGACACATTCTAAGACGGGTCTTGTACTAACCAGTTATTTGGGTTGGATCCCATCACTAAAAGAGTGACCACCATCTTGGCGTCTTGGTTGAGACACTTGGACAGCAGGTTGAAGAAAGACTCCCCTCCTGACTCCTCCCCATTGCCACGCAGGGTCTGGGAAAACAGGGAGGATGAATGTTTGCCTTGCGCACACATTAGCAATGACGCCAGGGATTTTTGTCAAAGCTCACCTGTTGGACTGAGACCACTACATCCAGGAAGTCGAAGCTCACCTGTTGGACTGAGACCACTACATCCAGGAAGTCGAAGCTCACCTGTTGGACAGAGACCACTACATCCAGGAAGTCGAAGCTCACCTGTTGGACTGAGACCACTACATCCAGGAAGTCGAAGCTCACCTGTTGGACTGAGACCACTACATCCAGGACGTCGAAGCTCACCTGTTGGACTGAATCCACTACATCCAGGAAGTCGGTCACACTTGAGACCAGCAGGACCTGCTCCTCCTCCACTGGTCCACTGCAGTCTTCCCCCTGCCAACACCAAGACACATTTTAGAGGTTCCTCTTGGAGGGGGAGTATCAACGACATGGACGTCGGTCCCTCCTGCATTTCTTTTGAAACCTGCCTAACGCGTTAATGGTACCACACTTGTTCAGAAAGTTGGCACACAGTTCAGGAACCCGTTGCTGAAAGAGGTCTCTTCACAGTCACCAGGTCCAGAATGGAAGCTGGGACAGGCAGAGTAGGACATTGAACCATGACAACGCAGAGCTCGTCTATTGAAGTAATTTAGCAGACATTCTTATCCAGAGCAACATACAGGACTGAGTGCATACAGTAGATATAAAAAGTCTACACACCCCTGTTAAAATGCCAGGTTTTTGTGATGTAAAAGAATGAGAATAAGATAAATCATGTCAGAACTTTTTCCATTTTTAATGTGACTTATAATGTGAACAATTTAATTGAAAAACAAACTGAAATCTTCGAGGGGGAAAAATGAAAAATAAAAACCTTACAATAACCTGGTTGCATACACCCCCTTATAACTGGGGATGTGGCTGTGTTCAGAATTAACCTATCACATTCAAACTAATGTTAAATAGAAGTCATTACACACCTGCCATCATTTAAAGTGACGCTGATTAATCACAAAGCTCAGCTGTTCTATAGGATTTTCCTGACATTTTCTTAGTTGCATCTCAGAGCAAAAGCCATGGTCCGCAGAGAGCTTCCAAAGCATCAGAGGGATCTCATTGTTGAAAGATATCAGTCAGAAGGGTACAAAAGAATTTCCAAAGCATTAGATATACCATGGAACACAGTGAAGACAGTCATCATCAAGTGGAGAAAATATGGCACAACAGAGACATTACCAAGAACTGGTCAGGGAGGCTTCCAAGAGGCCTACAGCAACATTAAAGGAACTGCAGGAATTTCTGGCAAGTACTGGCTGTGTGCTACATGTGACAACAATCTCCCGTATTCCTCATATGAATGGGCTATGGGGTAGGGTGGCAAGACGGAAGCCTTTTCTTACAAAGAAAAACATCCAAGCCTGGCTGAAGTTTGCAAAAACAAACATCAAGTCTCCCAAAAGCACGTGGGAAAATGTGTTATGGTCTGATGAAACCAAGGTTGAACTTTTTGGCCATAATTCCAAAAGGTATGTTTGGCACAAAAACAACACTGCACATCACCCAAAGAACACCATACCCACAGTGTAGCATGGTGGTGACAGCATCATGCTTGGGGGCTGTTTTTATTCAGCTGGAACCAGGGCCTTAGTTAGGGTGGAGGTAATTATGAACAGTTCCAAATACCAGGCAATTTTGGCACAAAACCTTCAGGCGTCCGTTAGAAAGCTGAAGATGAAGAGGAAGTTCACCTTTCAGCATGACAACAACCCAAAGCACACATCCAAATCCACAAAAGCATGGCTGCACCAGAAGAAGATTAACGTTTTGGAATGGCCCAGCCAGAGCCCAGACCTGAATCCAATTGAACATCTGTGGGGTGACCTGAAGGGGGCTGTGCACAGGAGATGTCCTCGCAATCTGACAGATTTGGAGCGCGAAGAAGAAGAGTGGGCAAACATTGCCACGTCAAGATGTGCCATGCTAATAGACTCCTACCCAAAAAGACTGAGTGCTGTAATAAAATCAATAAAATCAGGTGCTTCAACAAAGTATTAGTTTAAGGGTGTGCACACTTATGCAACCAGGTTATTGTGAGTTTTTTATTTTTCCCCCTCAAAGATTTCAGTTTGTTTTTCAATTGAATTGTTCACGTTATAGGTCACATTAAAGGTGAAAAAAGTTCTGACATGATTTATCTTTGTCTCATCCTTTTACATCACAAGAACCTGGCATTTTAACAGGGGTGTGTAGACTTTTTATATCCACTGTATATTTTTCTACTGGTCTGGAACTCGCTGCCATTCAAGGTCACTGAAGCAATAAAAACATTAAAAAAAACACCTGCGTGCACAATTGTGTATTTTTGAGTATGAGTTCACATACAGCATAACCTGCCCAACCAAAAACGTAATGGTTGAGCAAGCAGTTTGACTAGAAGCATCAGAGGACACGTCTTGAACTTTGACTCTCCCAAACTTGCTGCGCTGTTTTGGTGATGAGGCAAGGTCATGATCACAAACAGGAGATAATATAACAAAACAAAAAGGTAAGCCCTGTGGAGACACAAATAAAATTTTTACGTGTCGCATAGTGTTACATACTGCATTCTGTAGTGATGTGGTTATGACTGCAATACAGGTGTGGTCTTCTCGCCTGGCTGTCTTGAGATGGGCATGGGTGTGTCTGCTTAGTGACAACATTTTAATGTAAATTTAGTGTGCTAAATACAGTGTATGCTGTATTTAACACATTTTATTTCTATTGGGTTTTGATTCCTATTTGGACCTCAGGACGAAAAGCCACTGCTTCGTTTCTTAATAAATCCTAAATCTAGTCAATGAGGGTTAAGGACTCTGGTGGGAAACATTAAGCTTATGTTGTGAAGATGGCATCGTCTATGTTTATGGTAGTTACCTGGGGTAGATCTCTGGTCCAAGTTATACTACGGGGGAGCAGCTGTGTCTCAATGCTGCTTGTCCACTGTAACGCAGACAAAGTTCCCAGCAACACATCCGACCCATCATCCTGCAGCAGAGCTGCGGAGTCGAAACATACATCCAGCAGACACACAAACACACGTCATGGGATGCGTTTAATTCGGTCTCCAGCAGTGTTCGGTCTCATTTAACACATTCTGAACCCCTCCCAGTTTCACACACAACCAATCACCTGGATCTAAACGGACAGTAAGGCACTTCAAACAGTTCTCAGGTCTGAACCTCTTCAGACGCTCAGCAGCTTCTTTTCTCCTCTGTTGCTCTTCTCGTCTCTCTCTTTTCTCTTTGTCCCTTTCCCTTTTGAGTTTTTCCCTGGCATCTTTCCTCTCTTCAGCTCTCTGTTTGTCTACCTCAATCTCCTCTTTAGTTCGGCGTTTTCTCCGCGGACTTGGGGTACCAGACTGGGTGGGTTGTGGAGCCACCAATGCGTCACCTATTGGTTCGGTTTTGCAATCTGTGTTGTTGTCTTTGTTGTTCTTTTCGTCAGTACGACTACTGGCGGTCGCTGTTTCTTTGCTATCATCATCCTGATAGGTAAACGCAAGGCATTTGATTGCTTGTTTATTTTCAGCATCGGTTTCGCCCTCTGAATCAGATATTTCCCATGTGTTGGCTCTTTTCAAAACAGACATATTTATTTTCCACCAAATATAAAGTTAGGCAATAAAAAAAAGCCACACCTAAACCAGCAGAATAAACCTGATTACATTTTGCATGTCCGTGCTGGTCGGTGCAGCTCACTGGCAAGAATATCAGTATCACATTTTAGAAGGAGCGCTTGAAGGGACAAACGTAAATCCGCGTTCTGTAATTCAGTGGCCTCATTTCAAGTCACCGCAGTAAATTTGGTTTTATATTTGATATTCAATTTGCTCGTCAATGTGTATAATCATCTCCACCTTCACCTGATTATATATAGAGATCAGGTTACACCTTTGAATTCTTGTTCTCCGACTACGTTTTGAGATGTTATTTTTTTCATAAAAATACAATGATAGAGTTATGCCAACTTCTATTTTTTGCACCATATTAACAATTAGAACATATTATATGTTTTGTTTGTACAAGGTTAAAAAATAGGCTTAAACAAAGTTTAAAAAAAATAGGCATAGCCTCAGTTATTTTACAGATAATTTGTAATAAATGAATATCCAAAAGACATGTGCCTAACAACTTCAGTTTTGGTCACTGACCTATCTTGTTCAAAGTACACCCAGTACTGTATTTTAATTCTCTGATTTTACGAATCCTGTATCCTGGCTCAAATGGATCGCAAGCTATTAAACAATGGGTTATGAAAGTTTAATAAAAGGTCGTAAAATTGTATAAAAGCATAAAACCATGTAAAATATGGGATTTTCTTTTCAGGATTTTTAATAAAAGTCTGTAGATAGTATGTTTAGCATCTACAGATTCACTATCCAAACGAAGTGTTACCAGTGAATGTACTAGAGAAATAAGGTTAGTGGCCAAAGTCCAAGTGGTTTTAGAAGTTTATGTCAACTGAAAAGGTATCTATAAAATGGTAAATATATTGACACATTTTTAAATAATTAATAGCTTTAACGTCAGACATAAATGTTAAAGTTTAACGTTTTGTTCGTAAAGTAACTACAAATAAAATTTCGGTACATCTTTCGCTCATGTGGATCGGAAGATATTGAAAGGTTGACAAACATTCGTTTTTGCTTACATGCAATCTTCGGCATTGCACTTTAAACCACAGACGCCAGAAGACGAGATACTGTCCTTTTGGTCTCTGCTAAAGGAAATGTTCAATTATCGATGGGTGTGCTTTTTGTCTACCTTCATATGATTGTGTGTGTGTGTGTGTGTGTGTGTGTATATATATATAATGTGTGTGTGTATGTATATATATAACTCTCAAATGTATAGGACCTTTTTTGCGATAACTATTGACGAGTAAACCCCGAATATGTGAAATTAAATTTACTCCGATCAACCAAACCCCTTCACAATCCCAACGCCGGTCATCGTCAACCTGGCAGTTTGTAACATTCTATTTTCAATGGCAAATCCTACAAGCTACTGCACGTGCCACGTGTGTTGGAATGCACGACCTAAACTATTATTGGATTAGAATTATTTAATTTGAACAGCAGATGGTGGACAGATGGTAGCTTGCAAAGACAGTACTGAGATATGTTGTTAAATCAATTGACGGTCACAGGTATTCATTGATTGGACTGTGACCTTATTTGGGGAAATTCTGAAAGTAAATCAATATGCAAGAATGATGGCTAGAATCTCTCTCTCACACACACAAACACACACGAACAATCTTACTATATAAATATAACATTGCAATAAAAAACAACTGTAAAACCCATTGATTAGAAATATATGAAAATTTAAGAACTTTTAACATTAATCTTAATTTAAATAACCATGAACCGGTTCAATCAAATATCAGATATGTTATTTCCTTTTAAATACTGGATTGTAAACAATACGTCCCTACTCATCTGACGGGAGCTGGATAACCAATCCAAATGAGGAACGGTGTCAGCAAGGATGTGACGTTGGTGCACGAGGGCTGTGGATGTTCTTGTACCTCGAGATTTTGGTCGCATTCAGTGACTTGTAAGTGATCCATCCGTATGTTGGAAAGGTGTCAAATGAAACCGTATCTATATACTTTGAAGAGCAACCAATCTGTTTAGTTGCAGATTTGAATGCTGTGATTGACCAAATAACCATTCGTTTCTTTTGAAACAGACATAAAACAATAAATGGACATTTAAGTTGATTTGTTTTTGTACCTTTTTGTTGTTTACTATGGCGGAGCCGGCAGAGAAAGGTATGTGGTGGTGTGCAGGGTAAATGTATTTTGTTTTCTCGGTTAAAGGAGTAAATGTCAGTCCACTTTTTTAATGTGCATCAACATTTCTGCTCATATTGTTTTTGCAAACTCCACGAATACTTCATGTTTTATATGGTTACTCCTAACATGAATCAGGAATCGAATATTAAAATGTTTCGTCAAATATCTGTGAAGTACATTGCTGTAGCACACAGGGTGTGTATGTATTTGTTCCACCCCAGCTGTAACCAAGTGATTCAACAGATCATCTGCCCAGTGAAACCTTGATTAACTGTCTGATTTGTGTACAGCACTGTAAGGGCTTGGCAGAAGCAGAAAGCCTACATACCGGTAGATTTTCCAGGATCAGGCTTGGCGACCACCAGGTTTTGTGACATAGCTTTCACGTGTCATTTACCATCTGTCCTGTGTTCTCACAGCATACTACAGGTTCCTGGTATTGTTCTTTAACTGTCTCCTCACGTTTGGCTCCTATTTCTGCTTTGACATCCCTAGTGTCCTCCAGGAGCAGTTCCAAGGGGTGAGTAGCTTATCTTGATCAATTATGTGTGTGAAAGTAGCAACCTCACTGATGTAGCCTGTTCTTTATTTCATAAAGCTATGATTTTCTGGCGTTTTATTCATTATTTTATAGGAAGGTATGAAAGATCATTTCTTTTTGTTGAGAGAGTTACGGGCTGGATCTCACCCCACGTTGCAGCAGTGCACTGAAGGATCAACCTAGGCCACTGATGAACTCATTTCATATTAATTCTACAGATTGGGCTTAATAAATAGCTAGCGCTTTGTGCTGCAATCATGAATTACACTTTCTGCGCAAGGAAGATTTGGTTATGGTTGGTATTAAGATATTCACTGCTAATTTCCCCCTATGCACAGAATATAACATGTCCCAATACAACACTATCCAATGGGACTGTGGACTGTGTGGAGGGGCTAGGGATGACGCCTCAGCAGTATAACCTGCTGTATGCCATCTACGCTTGGACGTAAGTTTAAACAGCTGCCGTATTCCATGAAATAGTTAACCACAAGGCCCCGTGTCTTAACGCTTGTCTCTTTGTCATGGCAACAGCAATGCAGTGGTGGTTATAATGGCCGGGTTCCTTATTGACAAACTGGGCAACCGCTGTAAGTCACTGTTGTCCACTACATTCAAGCGTGAACTCACAGTGGCGTTTTTCATCTTTGAGTTCACATTCATTGATATATTAAAAGAAGCCATGCTTTGTTCTCTAGGTGCTGAATGGAATGTTGGTTCTTCTCTTCTTTTCTTCTGTAGTTGGGGTCTTTCTGTTCTCATTACTCTGTGTACTGGGGTCAACAATCTTTGCTCTGGGCTCTCACTTCAAAGGAACAGCCTACCTGCTCCCTCTCATGCTCACCGGTCGCCTGCTTTTCGGCTCTGGAAATGGATCCCTCACCAGTAAGGCCTCTGTAATACCTCTTGCCACTCTAGCGTGTACTTAAAGAAATCCTCTTCCCTGCATTTCAGGCCCTATTGCTAAGCACCCTATCTCTATTCCTCAGTTGTCCAGAACCGAATCACAGCGTTCTGGTTCCGGGGGAAGGAGCTGGCCCTGGCTTTCGGACTGACCCTTGCCTTTTCCCGCCTGGGCTCTGTCCTCAACTTCTTCCTTACCCAGAGGTTTCAGGCGGAATACGGCTTGCAGTGGACCTTATGGGGAGGTAGGGGATACAGTGGCCGCGTTTTAGTTTACGGGACACAAAACGTCCTTTTTTATGTAAGACATTTACCAAGTAAAACTAATAGTAATACTGACTAAACAAAAATAATAATAAAAATAATAACACATAACACATTTGATTTTTGAAGGCTCATTCAAGCTGACACAATTAGGTGAATGATGGCCGTTTTGTACAAGCAGTAGAGGGTTTGGCGGTGGTGAACGTTGTACGTGTGTGTGCAGGTACCTTGCTGTGTGTGCTGGGCTTCTTGTCTGCCATCACGGTCAGTGCCCTGGACAAGGTGGGCATGACGCAGCTGGGATTAGATGGGGCCATTCAGGCAGAGTCACGCAAAGTGGTGAGTTGAACGGGCTTGGGTGGTGTTCATTAGGCACCAAAAGATACAAACACTCACTCTCCTTATTTTTGTTTTATTGCAAGGCTATTACTGACATTAGGAATCAGAGGCAGGTTAAGTGGAAACACAGGGAGTGTTGCCACTGGCGAAGCAGTTTAAACGATTTCCATTGTCTGCACTAATGAAAACCTTCCATCACTTCCATATGCGTTTATTGACAGGATCGATCTGATAAGTCTATTCGTGTGTGTCTGCGTGTCTTTCTGTGTGTGTAGAGGATTCAGGATGTGAAGCTGCTGTCTCTCAGATACTGGCTGCTGGTTCTTACCATTATGTTCTTCTACAACGGCATCTTTCCCTTCATAGCTGATGCTAGGTATTGACTTACACATGCACATAGGTCACACACAGACACACGGCTGCAAATACACACAAACAAATCTTACATTTCCACACTAAGAGATAAAATGCAAAACATTTTTTTTTAGATGCCCATAATTTCCTGAAATACTTTAAGTAGGATTCTGGATTTCTGTTTTCTTCTATTCTGAATCTGTCAGAATATGGGAATTTTGAGAAAGTTACCAGCGCTTTGCAAACTGAAATCAGACCCACAGCGTTGATGGTTTTATGTTGAAGCCGTATGCAGTTCCTCTGTCTACCTTTTCAGTAAGTTCATACAAGACAAGTACAGTGACTACACCCAGATGGAGGCAAGCTACATCGCTGGGGCAGTGTATGACTGCTCCCTTGTCCTCTCCGCCTTTGTGGGAATTCTCATCGTAAGTCACCGTTACTTTACAGTAGGCTGCACATGACATCTTTACCGAAATCGGCGAAAACCTAATTTAAAAAAACCTGCTTTGTGGTATGTTTACTATTTGTATAGTTACTTATTTCCGTATTTTATTTTCTGTATTAACCTTTTATAACACACAGTGTGTTGGTAATGTTGTCTGAGGGTAAAATCCCATTCATTCCTACAGCTCTTACATCAGCAGTGTTCAGTGTTATTACAGTTGTTCTCTTGTCAACACTTTGTGTGTGTGTGTGTGTTGCAGGACTACGTGGGCCTGCGTGGGGTCTTAGCTGTGGCTTGTGCTGTCCTCACCCTGCCTGTCTTTGGCCTTTTGGCCTTCACCTTTGTCCCCCCGCTGGTCTCCACCATCTGGCTGGGGGTCACCTACTCCTTTGCGGCTGTGAGTAGCCCCACTGAAGAGTTAAACAGAATAGTCAAATGTATAATGCAATGATGCAAAAAGTCCTGACATTTTCATGCCCTTTATTTTTTCATTGAAGCACAGTGAAGATATATTTGCATTGCATCCTAAATGGAAGTTTGTTTTTTTCTTCAGGCAAGCATGTGGCCCTCTATTCCCCTTGTGGTCCCTCAGGCAACCCTTGGGACAGCAATGGGTCTTGCTACCTCAGTACAGATGATAGGAATTGGCATATCCAACCTGGTTGTGGGTCAGATCTTGGGAACTAAGTCAAGGTAGAGTACACGGCAACACAGTGATGTGAGGCTGGCCTGGTTCTAGAGGTTCTGTGTAGACAAGATCAAATGTGCCGCCCTCAATCACTACTATTAATCAGGAACATGTAGGTTATCTGCTACATACATTATAGTCAACTCAAGTATTGGCAACTTTCCTCAAATTGAGCGAAAGTGAATGTGAAAAATAAACGACACAAACATTCTAATTTTGGGCTTAAACATAATGGGGAGCCGTGTAATTTAATTAACACAAAACATTTTATTGGGTTGCTCAATCTTTTCCTGCTTATAAGAAGACAGGCCCGGCTGTAGGATCAAATGACTGAGGGGGGATTTCTTATAAATGAGGGGGCGTATCTAATTCATATACCATTTGCAGTGTTTATGGGGAAATGGGGTGGCACAGATTCTATCTGGAGGGGTAATGCCCCCTTTTGCCCCCCCGTGATGCCGGGTACCTCTAATATCGACACCCCTACAGTGAATATTTTGTGATGTTTTCCCTGGAATGGATAACAGCACTGAGCCTGTTCCTGTAAAGTCAGACTAGGTTGACACAAACTTTTGGAGGGATCGTGCACCACTCCTCCATGGAGAACATTAAGAGCCTTGTTAATCGTACATTTGCGCTTGTGTACCGCTCTCTTCAATTCAGTCCACGGGTTTTCAGTTGGACTCAAGTCTGGTGACTGAGGTGGCTATTGTAAAATGTAAATTTTCTGTGTTGATTTTGGGGTACGTTTGTTACATGCTCTTGTTGAAAGGTCCATCCACGGCCAAGTCTCAGTCTCCTGGTAACAAGGTTTTGGGCTAAAATATCCTAAAATGGAGGAATTCATTATGCCATCAATCTTAACAAGAGCCTCTGGACCACTAGTAGCAAAATAGCCCCAAAGCATCAATGATCCACCACCACCATATTTTACTGTGGGGATTGTTTGTCTCATGGTTTGGGGTGTTTATATTTTTGCATTCACTTTTGCTCAGTTGCACTAAGAGTGCCAATACTTCTCGAGCTGACTATATGTAAGATGGCTTTGAGGGAGGGTTGGTGCTGTTTCTGTCTTTCCAACATGCTTTTGAGAGTTGTGCTGGGCATGTTCAAGCTTTGGGCACTTTTTAATAGGCCAACACCCAGCACACCCTTAGAGAGACAGTGTGCTATGGGATCAGACACATTTTCATTTTTATGGGTCAGAATAATTGAAGGTGTTGTGTTGGTGGAGGTGGTTATTTCATCTAGGAATATGCCACCTTCGTCAGTGCTGTCTAGTCCTCCCTAATGAGCTAGTCAGTATATATGTGATGGCAACAGACTGTGTATCATGGTGTTTTGACATAATGTTATGACCATGTTAACTGTGTAAATCCTGTGTGTGTAGTGATTCTAAGATCCCACTGTGGCGCTGGCAGCAGATGATGATCTTCATGCTGGCCAATACCATTGCTTGTATCATCACCTCTGTGCTGCTCAACGTGGTAGACCACCGGCAGGTCAGATTCATTTCCTGTATCCCTCCTTCATTTCCTGTTTTTCCTGCCTTTATACATTTTATATATTTTTGCTGTTTGGTATAGTCACAGCACCAGAAATCAGCTGTAAAATCATGTTTTTATATCAAATGATATCCTTAGATGCTAGTTTGATGTTTATTTCACCTCTTAGGATGTCCTTTAGTCAATATACACTACCGTTCAAAAGTTTGGGGTCACTTGTTTTCCATGAAAACATACATGAAATGAGTTTGAATAGGAAATATAGCAAAATAAATAGGAAATACAATCATTGACAAAGTTAGAAATAATTATTTTTTCAATTGAAATAATCATTGTGTCCTAAAAACTGCTTTTGTCAAAGGATCCTCCATTTGCAGCAATTAGAGCCTTGCTCCTTGCTCTGAGACCTTTGGCATTCTAGTTGTCAATGTGTTGAAGTAATCTGAAGAGATTTCACCCCATGCTTCTCAAAGCACCTCCCACAAGTTGAATTGGCTTGATGGGCACTTCTTACATACCATACGGTCAAGCTGCACCCACAACAGCGCAATAGGGTTGAGATCTAGTGACTGTGCTGGCCACTCCATTATAGAGTGGCCACCAGCTGACTGCTTCTTCCCTAAATAGTTCTTGTATAGTTTGGAGCTGTGCTTTGGGTCATTGTCCTGTTGTAGGAGGACATTTGCTCCAATCAAGCACTTTGGGTATGGCATGGCATTGCTAAATGGAGTTTCTTCTTCAAGATCCCTTTTACCCTGTACAAATCTCCCACTTCACCACCACCAAAGCACCCCCAGACCATCACATTGCCTCCACCATGCTTGACATTTGGCGTCAAGCACTCCTCCAGCATCTTTTCATTTGGTCTGTGTCTGATGAATGTTCATCTTTGTGATCTGAATACCTCAAACATAGATTTATGTCCAAAACACTTTTTTCCAATCTTCCTCTGTCCAGTGTCTGTGTTCTTTTGCCCAAACCTAATCTTTTTTTTTATTGGTCAGTCTGAGATATGGCTTTTTCTTTGCAACTCTGCCTAGAAGGCCAGCATCCCGGAGTAGCCTGTTGATATTGAGACTGGTGTTTTGCAGGTACTATTTAATGAAGCTGTCAGTTGAGGACGAGAGGTGTCTTTCTCAAACTAGACACTCTCTAATGTATTTGTCTTCTTGCTCAGTTGTGCACTGGGGCCTCCCCCTCTTTCTATTCTGGTTATAACCAGTTTGTGCTGTTCTGTGAAGGGAGTAGTACACAAAGTTGTACGATCTTCTTGCCAGTTTCTCGCATGGAATAACCTTCATTTCTCAGAACGAGAATAGACTGATGAGTTTCAGAAGAAAGTTCTTTATTTTTGGACACTTTGAGCTTGTAATTGTACCCACAATTGCTGATGCTAGTCTAAAGAAGGCCGCTTTTATTGCTTCTTTAATCAGCACAACAGTTTTAGGTGTACTAACATAATTGCAAAAGTGTTTTGTAATGATCAATTAGCCTTTAAAAATTATAAACTTGGATTCGCGAACACAACGTGCCACTGGAACACAGACTGATGGTTGCTGATTATAGGCCTCTATATAGGCCTCTATACATATGTAGATAGTCCATTAAAAATTGGACGTTTCCAGCTACAGTAGTCATTTGTAACATTAACAATGTCTACACTGTATTTCTGATCATTTTGATGTTATTTCAATGGATAAAAAAGTGCTTTCCTTTTGAAAACAAGGACATTTATAAGTGACCCCAAACTTTTGAAGGGCAGTGTAATTTTTCTACATGTTGTGTTTAATCAGTAGATCTTCGTCTTGTGTCCTCAGGGTGGGTTGCTGAACAAGATGTCCAAGAGGTCTGGCGCTTTGCCCCCGAGCACACCTTCAGACAGAGAACCTCTCATGGAGGGAGAGGAGGGCCAGAATGAGGAGGAGGGGTCTGTTGGTTCACCCTCCATTAACAATTCCTAATCATGTCACTCATCTTGTAGAAGTGTCTGCTTCTGTGTTGACATGTTTACACAAATAGATTTTATTTCTTTGTTTTTTTGTGCCATGGACATTTTTTGCTCCCCTGTCTGATTTTCTGCAGATTTTTTACACCGTATTATCAGGTCATGAACCAAAATCTAGTATCAGATGAGGGATCCTGAGTCCAAACAAACACAATATTTTGATGTGCACATTTTTTGGTTTTCGAGCATCAGCTGTTGGTTTCAGCATTTGCCACAACTTCTTGTTCGGGTATAGGTTTGGACTTTGACCTGGACAATCACAAATTTTAAGATTTGTTGTTCTTCAGTCATACAACCCACTATATGACAAACCGTTAAAACTGCAAAAAATGCTGAAAATCGGACAGTGTTCTAAGACATGTGTTAATGCACTGTATATATCTCAATTGCTTTTCTTTTTTACTAGGATTTTAAACAGTATTTGTCAGGGGAACATTTTTAAATCTGAGAATGGACATAATGAGATCCTCTCAATTAATGGTTCATAATCTTGTGTATTATTCTACTCTTATCCGACTTCAAACATTACGTTTGTGTCAATGGAGCCATTAGCCCAAGTACAAGTTACTCATCATTGGCCAATGAGTGCTCAATACAAAGCCAATAAGTGCTCATCACTGCTGCAACAAGTGGAACATGCCTTACAGTTGAATATTTTTCACCATGTGCAAATGCTGTGCGGATTTGGCAAAAATATTTTTAATATTGGATCATTTTAGAGCAATATTTACTTCAGTTTACATGGTAAGGTGTTTTAAAGATATACTGTTGTGTTTTGGTTGTAACTTTCTGTTGATAATGTGTAGCAAGTTATTATTGTAATTACTGCCTTTATGCCTTTAAAACTAATGTAAACCTTTTTAAAGCTGCTTTTATTACAGATATCAGCTGTTGACTTGGCTTGCAAGGGTTCAACATTGTCATTGTGAAACTACAATAAGGGAGTTGGAATGATTTTGTTTTACACTGCCAAAACAGCACCAATAAAAAGGTGTTGTCTTTAATGTCCTGGAGTAATTGTCTTTTAAGGAAGATTGTTTTCACACTGAGAAGCCTAATGACTAGGTGTACTTATCATAGCTGTATTTTTATGCATAAAATGTTTTCATACTGTATGTACAAATGGCTGCTTAAAAGAAAATCAGAGCAGGCATGATAGTTAGTTTCATGTAGCTTACTCTATAATTGTGCACAATGCTGAGGAACATTACTACTAGAGAAAGTAAAACAAAGTTCTTATCAGTCAATTTTTCTAGTATCTTACTATACTCTGGATTCTATGATGTCATGTGGGAATATATCATTGCAAACAGACACCATAGGATTTCTAAAAACATAAATGTAAAAATCAGATTAGAGTGTAAAGTATCAACTGTGTATAGCCAGTAGCCCACCAGCTGTCTCAATGATTCTCCTGGGAGCCACTGGAGAAGACAAAGCTGAATGAAACCTTCATATCCATCCTTCTGAATGATATTCAGAAGGATGGATATGAAGGGGAAGTTTAGATGCTATCTGATCAGAAATCACATTGAAAACACAAGAACGGAAAATGAAATTAATACATATTGGGGAATGTGGAGGTACATTCTGGAAGCTAAATTTTAGAATCAAACAATTACTATGAGGATAAATATATCTTCAGCTTTATTGGATGGTATTTGTGTACATTGACTTTACCATTTCGAATTGATAATATAGATAGTCCCCCTATTTCAGGACACCAAATGTTTTGGAACGGATTAAAATAATTAAATGTACTAGTTCTGTTTAGTATTCACATCCTTTACATGGCTTGTTTGGCCTGGACTGGTTCTGTATGCAGAGATCGACAGTCTGTTTTTAAAATGCATTTTAACGTATATTTTTGAGCACAGTACTAGTCAAATGTTTGGACACACCTATTCATTCAATGGTATTTCTTTACTTTTGCTAAATGAAATTTATTTTATAAAGTCCTTTTTATATCAGCAGTTGTCACAAAGCGCTTTTATAGACACCCAGCCTGAAACCCCAACAAGCAAACAGCAACTGGGTTGAGGCACAGTGGCTAGGAAAAACTCCCTAATAGGACCGGACTCTGAGGGATGGCCAGTCCTCTTCTGGCTGGAAGAATCATCTGGCAGCAACCTAACCTCCAACACAACCAAGAGGACTTTGAACAGAAACATCTATGAGTCGTTCGGGCCTGGTAGTCCTGAGGTGTGGTCCAAGGGCTCATGTCCTCCTAAGTTTAAACAGAACAGGGCACAAGAAATTTTAGAGACCCTCTTCCCCCAAATCGCTGAATAACAGTGAAGACAGCAAAACTATGAAATAACCCAAAAAGTGTTAAACAAATCAAAATACCTTTATATTTCAGTAAGTAGCCACCCTTTGCCTTGATGACAGCTTTGCACGTTCTTGACGTTTTCTCAACCAGCTTCACGAGGTCGTCACCTGGAAGAGTCTTAGTGTTTCCAAACTTCTTCCATTTCACAATGATGGAACCCATTGTGCTCCTGGGACCTTTCAATGTTGTAACACTTTTTGGTTGTAACATTCCCTAGATCTATGTCTCGACCAACCCCACATCGCAGGACATGCACTGTAAAGTACAGGACCTTATACTGAGGTGCCTTTCCAAATCATGTCCAATCAATTGAATGTTCCACAGGTGGACTCCAAAAAAGTTGTAGACACATCTCAAAGGTTATGAAAAGACAGGATGCATCTGAGCTCAATTTGGAGTGTCATGGCAAAGTATCTGAATACTTATGTTTTTTAAATTATTTCAGTTTTCATTTTCAATAAATTGGCACAAATCAGAATCAGAATTGGGTTTACACGTCATTCCCGTCTTGGATTATGGTTAAGTCAAACGGACAGTCATATGTACACATTTCAACAGTGTTGCTTGTATGGTGCTCACAAACCATGAATAGGTATAAAAATCTCTTTAGTAAAGCATTAATTTAAAAGATTAGCCATCACTTTTTAAATAAAAAAACTCAAAGGAAATGCGCGTCATTTATTTTTCAGTGAGTTCTAATCTGTTGAAAGAATGGTCCATCACAGACATAATTTTTACCTATTCAACATTTAAAAGCAGGTGATGGGGCATGTGGGTCGGTCCTATCGATCTCTACAATTCCTCAACATTGGTCCAAGTCAAAGCAAACTTGCAACATCATGTAATTTATTTTGGGCCCTCAGACAGTTTTATACGCTGGCGAACTCTGAACAGAGACAGATTTATTTGTGCAGGGGAGAAGTGTTCATATATTTTGAGACCAATCAAGTAGACATGGGTTCGTCATCATGATATTCAGATTTTTTAAATCAAGGAATAGTATTTAGGGGTAGTGCGCTGGAAAATATGTTTACAATACAGTGACGAACTAGACTATTGTCATTCTCAAAGATGAAGTCTACGACTTTTGCAATTAACAAAATCATTCTTGAAACCTCACATTTTTGGCTGGCTGGATGTGTAATATGTTGTTCATATGTGCATAATCTATAAGTAGAATCATTATCATTCTTATACATGTAATTCCAAATTTGAAAGTGAGTGGTATTTATGACATTGGGCTCAAATCTACACATACAATTTTCAGGGACCATATTTGTCTCAACAGCGCCATTTTACAACCAGTGGCCACAAATTCTTAAATGGATAACAGAAAACAATTTGTTCAATTTGTGTGAGGTGAGGAAGAGAAGCTCAACTCATAGTGGTAAGTTAGCACAATCACAAACATTTAGGTTAGCTGCTACATGATTCATGCAAGATGGCTCTTGAGGTACGGTTGGTGGTGAGCTGGGTAGGGTCAAGCTATATTTCTCACCCTTAACTTTGGCACTGCATAGGCAATATGCTATTGGATACAAGGCATTTTAATGGGGCAGAATAGTGTGTGGTGTTGTGTTGTTGGAGGTGGTTCATACAGCTAGGAAAATTCCACCCATGTCACTTCTGTCTAATGAGCTAGTCAGTAAATATGTAATGGCAACAGACTGTGTATCATGGTGTTTTGACATAATGTTATGACCATGTTAACTGTGTAAATCCTGTGTGTGTAGTGATTCTAAGATCCCACTGTGGCGCTGGCAGCAGATGATGATCTTCATGCTGGCCAACACCATTGCTTGTATCATCACCTCTGTGCTGCTCAACGTGGTAGACCACTGGCAGGTCAGATTCACTTCCTACATCTGTCCTCCACTTCCTGTTTTTGCAGACTGTTATAAAATTTGTGTTCAGGTTGTTCGTTGTAGTCCCAGCACCTGAGATCAGCTGGGAAATCATGCTTTCATGTCAAATTATTTCATTAGATTGATGTTTATTTCACCTCTTAGGATGTCCTTTAATCAATATATTGTTTCTGCATGTTATTACATGCTACATGTTAACTCACCCCCAGAGGGGTCCCATGAGGATAGGCTCGGCTCCAGGATGTTTTCATACGTACAAATGGCTGCTTAAAAGAAAATTGGATCAGGCATAATGGTTAGTTTCATGTAGCCTACTCTATACTAGTACACAATGCTGAGGAACATTCCTACTAGGGAAAGTAAAACAAAGTTCTTATCAGTCACTTTTTCTAGTATTTTTGTAGACTTGGGATTCTATGATGTCATGTGAGAATATACCATTGCAAACAGACCCCACAGGATTTCTAAAAGCCAGGTTTTTTAGAAATCCAGGTTTGAGCATTCTCAAGGGTTCTCCTGGGAGCTGAATGAAACCATAATGGATATGCAGAAGGATGGATATGTAAGGGAAGTTAAGTAGCTATCTGACCTGAAATCACACACCAGAACTGCAAGTCTGCCTCTTGATCAAAGATCAATAGCTCCAAAAAAAAATGTTGGGGTATGCAGAGGCACATTCTGGATGCAATTTGAGTACATTTCTAGAAGATACATTTTGGAATCAAATAATTACTGTGGTTAAAGTATAGATTGCCAGCTTTTACTTAAGGGTATTTCTGTAATTATTGATTTCATCACTTAGAAATGATAACACTATATAGTGCACCTATTACAGGCACAAAACATCTTGGGACAGATTAAAATAATGTGTAAAATAATTTATGTTTAGTATTCAGTCACATGCTTTGCATGGTTTGATGGGCCTGGACTGCTTCAGTATGCAAAGACGGGTAGTGTGTTTTTAAAATATATATTTCAACTGCTTTTAAGTATATTTTGTAGCATATTATAATGTATTTCACTACATTACAGTGTTTTTTGTAACAAGATACTCTTGAAAGATATATTTTGTATTTTCAAAGTACAGAATACTTTTCAAATGTCCGACTCCTTTGGCCCCAATGCAATACACTATACTCCAAAGCGGCTCATGCAAATTGCCTTATACCGGAAAAACTAGACTTTGTGAAGTGGGACAGGGCATTTGAGAAATACTTAGTAGGGTGTGTAGAATCTGTAAATAGTGTATATTTGTGGGGCTATGAAGATTATAGGTCTTGCAGCACATTCTAACCCGTGTATCCCATTGGCCCCATTGCAAAACAATGTATCCCAAAGCAGCATATGCAAACTGCCTTAAACCAGGAGAACTATTCTATGTGAAGTGGAAGATGGCATTCAGGAAAAACTCAGTAGGGTGTGTAAAATCCATACATGTTGTGATATCTTGTGTCATATCATCTATATTGGTACAATAACAACATACTCTTAAAAGCAATGTTTTGTTGCTTTTAAGAAATCACTACATACCCCAGTCAGACCAAATATATAATGTTTCAGTTGCTGAAGCAAATTAATATTGGTCTTTAAAAAAACAAGATATTGTAGTTTAAATTACATACAATAACTTGCACAAATATTTTTTGATATTTGGTCACAAATATTTTTTGATACTTATTTTGATATTTGGTCTTTATTTATGTAATGGTATTTTCTAATTGTGTAATAGTATTTGGTCTCTTTAGCCTATTTCCATATTCTGTGTACAATGAAGCTTAATGGTTCAGCGTCACTATCAGGCTGGAGTCTGACCATAGTTCTGTGGAATATCAAGTGTGTTTATTATGATATTTAAAGACCCAAGTGAAGCTAGATGAAGCAGAAGCCTTGGTTAAGCTCTCAACAAGGGCTGCTCAAGAGTTATACAGCAGTCAAAAGGATGTCAGTTGTAAAGATACAGACTTTCTGTTTCACCCAAACAACATTGTTGTGCTATAACCTGGTATATGTGAAGATGGCGCTGACCAAACACACGGAGGGAATGTTTGGGGGAATTGTATCGTCTCTGAAAAGCCAAACAGATCTTAGGAACCTTAACACAGGCTGCAGTCACGGTGCACTGTATACGCACTAACTTCCGTTGTAACTCTTTATACCACAGGAGGGAGCTATATATCTACATATGATAGCACATGCTATGTCAATCCTGATTAGACTAGACTACAGAGCATGCATTCATTACATTTCCAAGAAAGAAAACGTTGGCCCACTTTGTAAAAGATAATGTGCAATATCTAAGTGACATTTTCCTGCTACAGAACACTGATTACAAAATACTCCACTAGTATGGTCCAGTAAAGTTAAAGACCTTGGGCTGCCCACCTAACATTATCCTGTTGTTCCATAAAATTGGCATGGGTTTCTAGTATTTTCTATTGGACACATATCAATTGTAGTCTTAGTAGTTGGGCGTGCTTCTTTGAATCATTGGTTCGCATTGCTGACAGTCAACATCTCATTTGTTTCCCGCCCCTCCTCTTCTCTCTGCTGACTGGCTCTCGGTGACTTTGCTCCAGACTCCGGAGAGCGTTTGCAGTTTTCAGCAAAAGCTACGGTATTATGTAGCCACCGCGACCACTGACCAAAATGCGATGGATATGGCTACAAACTGCAATTCCTGACGAAAGTTTGATAATTTTAACAATGGAATATCTCTTTGAGGGGAATAACAAGCGTTAATCACCTGGATATAGCTGCTATGCATTCTGTTGTATACTTATGAGATATAGGCGAAACTGCAACTCTTGTCGTGGTGTTTCTATGGAGGCTCACGGGACCAATGCAGTGAGCGAGAGGACAGGCGAAATGTCACCTGTGTAGTCTTGTTGAGCGGCTTCTACTGAAGTACTTACCCAGATAAGAGTGGAATACAGCATCCTGGATTCACATACTGACGTTGTCAACTTATAAATTGGCCTGTGTGTGAACAAAAAGTTATTACGACAGTAACAGTAGCTGAGCTGGGAGGTACTTTGCGAGCAACAAGATGTTAAGATAATTGATATTGCCTAGTCCTTTATCCCGATATTAATGACATGAAAAATATTTATCGATGAGAATTAGCTTGTACGTATCAAAGTAATGCGAACGTCGCTGTGATTTGCATGTAGTCTAGTATTTTCTAATCGTAACGTTGGCGAAGGCATTCAGAAACATTTTCCCTGATGAAGTTTACAGAAATGAAAGTTACCTCTTGTGTTGTGGAATTTGGAGTTACTTTGTATCATTACTGCAGACAGTTGGACCAGCGCCTAGAGCTCCAACACTATTGACTGCAACCAACTGGGCTACACAGAGGAAGACTTGCGCAGTTTCAAACGAGAATTGATTGTGTTCTTTACGGTATCAGTTGGCACCCATTTAAACTCAGCTGGGTATTTTCAATCATGTCCTCGAAAGACAATCCATGTCGGAAATTTCAAGCCAACATTTTCAACAAAAGTAAATGCCAAAATTGCTTTAAACCCAGAGAATCTCATTTACTGAGCGACGAAGATTTAAATCAGGTAAGCAAGTGTTGCCATATGTTTCACAGGCATGTGGTCCTGGTATTGTAACTGACGAAGGTGGGGGGGGGGGGGGG
>JACXGI010003282.1:0-63851 GCA_016801175.1 Esox masquinongy | reverse complement strand
GTGTGGAAGAGGGGGAGAGGGGGAGTGTGATAGAGGGGTACAGGGTGGGTGTGGTTGAGGTGGAGAGGGTGAGTGTGGTGGAGGGGGGGGTGGGGGTTGTTGTGCCCCTGTTTGGGACAAGGACAACTTCTGGAAGCACTGGGTGATTTTAGTTAAAGGGTCAGGAGAGGGGGGGGTGGATACTCTGCCTATGAGTACTTTCATGGTGACAAATCACACCACTGACTGTACACAGACAACTGAGTGCGAGTACAACAACATGTTCTGTAAAAATCACTACAACTACACTGGACAGGTCTGTCCTTAATCATCCTGACCACTCACATGGCAGAACGATGCCAGAGTCAGATCATTTGGATCTATTACAGATGAGCTACGGACAGCAAGATGAGAGAAGCAGAGACGACAAACAGATTTCTGTTTACAGGCTCATAGTCATCCAACAGATTTCTTCTGTGTTCTTCACACACTACAGGACAGAGAACCATCTGGATCAGATGACAGGAAAGGTCAAATGATTCACACCACATTGGGAAACACCACTGGTGTCAATCTACTGAGTTAAAGTGGGAACCTCATCACTGGAAACCTCTCACTATTCAGATACGCACCTTCACTGATATTTGTAAAGAACTGATCCTTTTTCAGGCCCACACCAAAGTGACTGCAATAACTGATATAGGAACTTGACATCACTGACGCAAGACAAAGAAGACTAAAGAAATGGACAACAAGACACTTGATTGAAATCTAGCTTAAGGATAGTTTGTCCAAAATGTATACTTTTCTGAAATTTCACTTACCAATAGATGTTCCAGAAGGCCCATATAGTCATTTTTTCAAACAATCCCATTATTCTACATTGTCCCATTCTGTAATTAGCATTATTAGCATTGAAATTCATGAATGGAAACGTTTCGTACCGCTATCGCAAAGCTGCATTGCAAGCGGAAAACTACTCCAAAACACATCAAACTGCTTTCAGTAATCTGTCAAGGCAGCGTTGATTTTTTAAACTGTACACTGACAAAACAGCCGGTGGAATTGGCTGAATTCAAACAGGCAAATTTGCTGCTAGTTTACACTTACGTATATTAGTGCTATATTTTTAGGGGACCAAGTACCATAGGTACTGGTACCCTATTGTTTTTGTTGGTTTCAGCAGTTCACTGGTGAAACCCTATTGTGTTTGTTCCGGTTCATTATTATTATCAGTGTTTCAGCAGTTCACTGGTGATACCCTACTGTGTTTGTTCCGGTTCATTATTATTATTATTATTAGGGTTTCAGCAGTTCACTGGTGAAACCCTGTTGTGTTTGTTCCGGTGCATTATTAGAGTTTCAGCAGTTCACTGGTGAAACCCTATTTTGTTTGTTCCGGTTCATTATTAGGGTTTCAGCAGTTCACTGGTGAAACCCTATTGTGTTTGTTCCGGTTCATTATTATTATCATTATTATTGTTATTATTATTCTGGCAAGAAAGGATGTTTTTTGCAATTCCCATGAGATTAAATGGCTTAAAGGGGCCCACATTTTTATGGTAGTAAAGGGCCAAGGGCCGCAACTTCTGGTGCAGTGGCATGCTTGTCGGCCTCATGGTGGCGCTGTCACAAGCCTCCAAAGTAGAACTTTTGGCAAGCTCACCGCGCCCACCCCTTGTGACCTAGAGTCTTGAAAATTGGTAAATAGGTGTATCTCCTCATGATGAACATTTTTGCCATTGGGACCCATAAAGTCCGCCATGATGGATTTTCCGCCATTTTGGATTTTTTTTAAAAACACAAAAAAATTAACTCCTCTGGCACCAAATGTCCGATCTTCACGTACTTTGATATTTGGCATCTAGGAACCATGGTTTTCAAAAGTTATATGAGCCAGACCATTATGTCAAAAAACATGGATGCTATGACCAATGAACATGTGAGGGGGTGTGGTTTTGCACATATATAGACATCCCCTACAAGGATAATGGTATAATAATTCTACTTGGTACGTATGTTGACAAGGACCATACGGAAAAAATGACTGCAAGGATATTTTTATCAACCACATGGTGGTGCTATTGAGGTTTTTCACATTAGCAAGGTCACCATACTCACTCCGTTTGAGATACAGCCATGAAAAGAGGTAGATAAGTCCACCTCCTCACAAGGAACATATTTGCCATTGGGACTCATTAACTTCGCTTTAATGGTTTGGCGGCCATTTTGAATTTGTGAAAAACACTAAAAAATTAACTTCTCTGGCAACAAATGTCCGATCTTCACGCACTTTGATAATTTGGCATCTATGGACAATGGACTTCAAAATTTATATCAATCAGGCCAGTATGTTAAAAAACATGGGCGCCATTGACAGATGAACATGTGCAGGGGCGTGGTTTTGCACAAATATAGACATCTCCTATAAGGATAATGGTATTATAATTCTATTTGGAGCGTATGTTAACAAAGATGATACGACAATAATGACTGCAAAGATTTTTTTATCAACCCCATGGTTGCGCTATTGAGGTTCCCCATATTTGCAAGCTCACCACGCTCACCATGTTTAAAATAAAATCTTGAAAAGAGGTGTATAACTCCATCTCCTCTAAAGGAACATATTTGCAATTGGGACCCATTAAGTCAGCCGTAATGGTTTTTCAGCAATTCTGAATTTGTGAAAAATGCTTCAAATGCTACTTCTGTAGCATCAAATGACAGATTTAAACCTTTTCACAAGTACATTTTAAAATTTTACCTCAGCGTGATTTCTTAATGCATATTATTTCAGTATGCACTAACAATTCCAGAATTGTATATTATGACAACAAAAATTGCCACCACAGCAGCCCATAAACACCATGTTGCTTTTTAGATATGGAACAGTATTCTGATTTCAACTGGTTAAAATTATATTTTGAAACTATTTAGGGCAGTAGTACTGTTAAAGAGTATAATGAATATTTATTGAGCAACCTTCTAAGATGTTATTTTCCTGAGGATCACTCCACTTGTATTATTAATAAAACATATGCTAACCAGCAGACAATGGTTTTTGTGTTAATAGTGCCGTTATTTACGTGATTATTCACTATTTCACTAAAGATGGTGAAAAATAATGAATTCCGATTCTTGCATATTTAGTAATGGACAAATAAGATCAGTGAAAAACACCTTTATGAAGGTTATGTTGTGCTTGTTTGGCTAATTACTGTTTACGTGTGCAGCCATTTTTGTTTTCATTCCACTGAATTCTGGGACCAAATGTCTCTGTGATCAAAGATGGTTGAAGAAGACGATTCACCAATCTGACCGGACGTTCAAATCTTGATTACCTTCCTGTCTCTGAGTCACTCATCTTGTCACCTGTATCAGACGTTGTTTGATAAACAATCTTTAGCAGACAAGTTGCAAATCGTGAAATATCACATGTGCGGCAGACCAGACATCATGTAATGTTAAGTTGATCAGTCTTTTTTCTTTACCTGAAGGCAAGTAAGGTAGGTAAAACGCTCTAGTCTGTCATTTGCATCAATAAAAATGAAATATAATGCAATTGAACAAAATAGTAAGGTAGACGAAAATTGGGAATGGGGTTGTATTTTTTAACTACATCAGAAATTCCAGAAATGGTAATTAATGACAGGCTAGTTAACATTTTATGTCGCTATTAATTATAAAACATTGACGACTTGATCGTCAATTGGTAAGTTATTATTTGGTATACAAGAAGATATTTTTCTAAACTGCTGCTGACCAGAGGCCTTTTTTTCTGGGCTAGTGATATCAGAAAATTATATTTTTATAATTTAATATATATTTTCATTAACGCTAGATGTATTTTACAAAGTTCGTTCTCATCAGTCTACTGACGTAGTTTCATTGTTTTTCTCTCCCTCGGTTGTGCTGTTTCCAGTGCAGCTCAGATAAATCAGAGCTTTTATCCAATCAGATTTTTCACGTGCTGTCTCCAGGGGTGAAAATCTATCCTGAGACCTATAGAATTTCGAGTTAATCCCATCTTCTGTTAAAGCAAATGGGGAGGAGGTTGTTGATTGTCATATTCTTCAACCAATCAGATTTTGAGTTCGCCATAATGAGCCTGTCTTTTGGCACGTAGCAGTCTTCTAGCTTGTCAGCGTGCGCATTTTTCTAGTGCTTTGCGTTAGATTAGTTTTTTAGATTTGTACTGAGCCCTGTTGTTTAATAACGCACAATGGCGGATAAGAAATTGATTTGTTGGCGGATTTACTGGCAAAGCCTTTTTCGAGGAAACATGGAAATTGCGAGGAACCTTTCAGCCCTGTTCCAGTCAGGGAAGGATTTGTGTGGCACTTTCAATTGATCAACTACGAAAAGTACACCTGGCTTACAGCGTCGAAGGAACAAATCGTTGTTGTGAGTACGTTCTTATTTCTTTGGTACCTGTAATGTCATTGATTTGGGCTTTGCTATGTCAATTTGTGTTGCTGCGTCCTGTCATACTGCATGGTACTGTACATCCTTGATGGTTTCATTCGCCATGTATTCATGTTTCAGTAATTACTAGTGTTGTAATCCTCATGTTAAATCACTTTATTCCACTGTCACTGTGAATAGGGGATGGTTACGTCGAATGACAATAGCCTAATAGCCCATAGGATTAGATACATGCTAGAATTATTAGCTTTGCGTCCATCGTGCATAGCCACGGATCTTTTATGAATAGCCCCGGATCTCAAACGGAGCAAAATAAATAAAAAATGGCCACAGATCTATTAATCTATAATTCCGATCGTGCATTATGACAATGTAGACTTGCAGGCCACTAGCGTGTACATCGCCATTTTCCGCATGTACATTCAAAAACCCTGTACTTTCTGTCCCGGGCAGGGCGGGAGTGTGGGCTAAGCCCCGAATGTATTGTGATCCTAGCGATGCCTCTGGTGCTGAAGTTACTAATCGTTATTGGTAACCAGGATGAAGTGCCCTACTTTGGAAATCAAATGCCCGTCCAACGCTTTTGTGTTGGTTACTGACCTGTATCTACTTGACTGGTAAGCAGGTTAGGACTGTAACCAGCTAATTGTTTGTTTGAACGTGCAAGGTAGTAGATAAATTTAGCTGTCATGTACAAAAGTTGTCCAGGGGCTAATGACTTTCAAGAGGGGAGGATTTCTTTGTCATTTAAATTACGCTATATGGGCTTAGAAAATACACTGACATGCGGATATAGGGGTGTACCGATTTCGAGCTGCGAAATTGAAGAGGAGTTTGTGAATTCTGTGATTAAATAACCGCACTTCATTGATTGTGGCCTGCTGTTACCCCACCTCCATGATATCCATGCAAATGATCGTGTACGGTTCATGTAATGGATTTGGCATTAAACAAATTGCACTAATAAATCCATTCAAAACAACTATACCGCTCTATACTTGCAGGCCTATTATTTATTTAACTTCGGTAGCAACAGTAAGACTCTACATTAGAGATTAATCAGCAAAAATAACACTTCTGATTTTCATATGTTGCCATCAAAATAAAGGTCTTTGGTGTGTCTATAATTTGTGTTATGTAGGCTACCTTTTCAAAGAAAAAACTATGTGGGGGAAATGATAAATGAAACAAAATTACAATTTTTTAAGTGGGAAAGCACCACCCTTAGCCTAGGGCTAGCTGGCCATGCTCTGGAGCAGGGTTAGCCCCGACTTTTCAGGGCTAGCCGCAGAAAAACGGTGACAAAATAACCAGTGTGAATCAGGGTCAATAACAAAACCATAGAACGTTCATTGTCCAATCACAAAACCTGCCCTTTCACTTAATTTACATATGCTTGTGACGCGCACTGTTACCAACAGCCTCGTCTGTTTTGGTCCTTTCACTCTGCAAAGTTTTGTCGTTTCATTATACCTGCTAAATCTTAGCGAAGTATTTATTGCAGCTTGCTTTGGATGTAAATCCAGCAAATATTTCGAAAGAATTAAGGTTTAACATTTTTCTCTTTCTTTGCATAGTTTTGACAAAGTTGTTCAAGCAAATACCGACAGGGTGGGCATCTTGATCAGTCGATGTCAGGAACTTGTTAATTGAATCGTGGTAGCGTAATATTGATCATATGTCAGTGATGTAGGCTACTGTAACATTATTCGCATGCCAGAGAGAGCGTAACATTTGCAGCTTATTATAGAATGTAAAATGGTATTATCGTATTTGTCCATTAGCCCAAGGCTAAGGAACAGAAGTGAATCCTTAGCCTAGGTTTAAGCCTTAGCCAGGGTTAACAAACTCTTGTGTGAACGCAGGCTATGCTAACCCGGGGCCAGTCTTAGCCTGGGACAATGCAGTGTGTAAAGGCCTTATATTTTCCATCCCCGCACTTTAATGTACATGGGATACTTTTTGCGGAAAAACTTTTCAATACCACAATTAATGTATTGTACAAAATACTCAGGAAAGTTTGTAAAATTACAAATATAATGTGAAATCATGGGGCACTGTGCTACATCCAGCAAAACTATATATTGTTGTCCCTTTTTAACCCCCAATGCAACACACTATACTGTACATGGAATTTATATTGCCGCATTAGTTAGCAGCTAGTTGCTTTTATTGGGAGTCTGGCTAGTTACTCCATCTAAAATTATTCTGATGACATGAACATTATAACAGACAGTTTAGCTGTTAATAATTTGACTTACATATGGTGTTATTTTTTCCACCCTCAGTAGCTAATCGATGCTCAGTGGCTAATTAATCCACTGTTTTCATTTGTACAATGACTTGCCACTATAGGCAAATATTTATTGGAATGCCAATTTAAAAAAAACTACCTAGCAGAGTCAAAAAATTGCTAACGTTAGTGATAAATGCTATCGATGTTAGCTAGCTAGTAACATTAGCTAATGGAAATATATTTAAATAACCTCAGTTTAAGCTAACGTTAGTCCATCTGAAATCATTTTGGTGACATGAACATTATAACAAACTGTTTTGCTAATAATTTGACCATTTAGAGATGGTGTCATGCTTTCAATCTATGGTAGCTAATCTATGCTCATGTAGCTAAGTTAATTCTCTGTTTTCAGTTGTACAATGGCCTGCTAATGTAAGCAAATGTTTAGTGGAATGCAACGTTGCCATGATTATTTCGTCAAAAATAATTGCTAGAAGAGCCTCAGTCTAAGCTAGCGTTAGTTCACATTAAATCATTCTGGTGACATGAACATTGTAACCAATGCTTTAGCTATTAAAAGTTAGCTTTTGGTAGAGAGGGCGTTAAGTGTTCAAGCCTCAGTTGATAATCCTTTCTCAGTAGTTAAGTAATTTCTGTTTTCATTTTTTTCTACAATTCCACTTCTTACTGAGGGCTAAACTTATCAATTGCACCTTTAAATTGTAGACATGGCAGTTAAATTAACATGAAATCTGAGTTGTAATTTAACAGTAACTCATGGGTACATAGGCTATATGCCCATGCCCTACCATTTTTTTACAGTAAGAATAGGGAGCGTATTTTCCAGATAAATGAAAATCCAGAAAGGTATTGGTATTATTGTTGCCACCTGTAGTAGTCTTTTGATCATCAAAATTAAACAATTCTAAGAGAAATAGTTAATTTAATTATTGATGTTAATAGACATACTGAAGTAAACGAAAATGGATCTCTTCTGACCCCATCATTATCTTACAACAAGCTGATAGTTGAATTCATTAACATGCTCTGCACTGGGGGAGACTGATAAACTTCCATTCAGTTATATTTACCATACAATTAGGCTGCATTTATTACATACTGCAAAATTCAAACAACTTCCTAGTTACATTGTTTGGTGCTTAAGGTGTTGTACTGTTCTGATGTACTGAGTCAGAATTTTAAAGTCTCCATATTTACTTGATGCAGAAAATGGTATTATAATACCATTTGAGGTAAATGTTATATTGCAATAGTTTTCAGGACATGCAAGTACATTCAGTTTGGCCAAACAGTGGTGGTATAATAGCCATAACACTATCTGTTGTTCTTTGTCACTCAGTGACATTACATTCAACTTTTTGCAAGCTCACCGCGCCCATCCCTTGTGACCTAGAGTCTTGAAAATTGGTACATAGGTGTTTCTCCTCATGATGAACATTTTTGCCATTGGGACCCATAAAGTCCGCCATGATGGATTTTCCGCCATTTTGGATTTTTGAAAAACACTAAAAAATTAACTCCTCTGGCATCAAATGTCCAATCTTCATGTACTTTGATATTTGGCATCTAGGGACCAAGGTCTTCAAAAGTTATATCAGCCAGACCATTTGGTCAAAAAACATGGATACTATTGACCAATGAACATGTGAGGGGGTGTGGTTTTGCACATATATAGAAATCTCCTACAGGGATAATGGTCTACTTGGTACGTATATTGACAAGGACCATACAGAAAAACTGACTGCAAGGATATTTTTATCAACCACACGGTGGTGCTATTGAGGTTTTTCACATTAGCAAGGTCACCATGCTCACCCCTTTTGAGATACAGCCATGAAAAGAGGTAGATAAGTCCACCTCCTCACAAGGAACATATTTGCAATTGGGACTCATTAACTTTGCTTTAATGGTTTGACAACCATTTGTGGAAGACACAAAGAAATTAACTCCTCTGGCACCAAATGTCCGATCTTCACGCACTTTGATATTTGGCATCTATGGACGATGATCTACAAAAGTTATATCAATCAGGCCATTTTGTTGAAAAACTTGGCCGCCATTGACAGATGAACATGTGCAGGGGCGTGGTTTTGCACATATATAGACATCTCCTATAAGGATTTTTTTTTATCAACCCCATGGTGGCGCTATTGAGGTTTTTCACATTAGCAAGGTCATCATGCTCACCCCATTTGAGATTCAGTCTTGAAAAGAGGTAAATAAGTCCATCTCCTCATAAGGAACATGTTTGCAATTGGGACCCGTTAAGTCGGGCGTAATGTTTTTTCGGCAATTCTGAATTTGTGAAAAATGCTTCAAACGCTACTTCTATTGCATCAAATGACTGATGTTAAGTGTGATTATATTTGGTACACATGAGCAGGGTGGTGAATTTAGTTTATATGAAAGATGTTTCCATTTGGCCACATGGAAATACTAGTGAAAAGGAAAAACCATACATGTAATATTGTTTACAGCTATGGACATGAGTTGGATTTGTGTCTTATTGGAAAAACTGCAATCTGGCTACTAATTGCTTAATGCTGAAACCCGCTAAATGCTGCTTGCAGCTTTAATTATTATTATTCTTTTTCTCCAGGCCCATTTTCAAAGGCCCGTAACTCGGCCATATGTGGCTCAATTTACATGAAACTTTGCATACTTGTTGCCATGAGGGGCCCGAAGGGCCTTGGCCATTACTGTACCTATACACCCCATGGTGGTGCTCTAGCACTTAGTCAAATGTTGAAGGTTTGAGCATGCATATCTCATAAACCGAATGTCGTAGAGTCATGCAGCCAAGTTCCATACATGCCCCTTCTCATGCTGACCAAATAAGTCTCTGGGGTCTTTCAAATTTGCCCCTTGGATTTTCCAAATTTGCCCCTTGGATTTTCCATTTTGAAACAATCTATTTGCGTTGCTATGATACGTAGATATGGACCAGCACCACAATCCACGCACGGAAGTTATCATTTGTTCATACTATACGCAAATGATGGCTAGCGATATCTGAAAATGAGCCTGTCTAAGAAAAGTTGATAACGAAAACAGGGTATTTAAAAAAGAATGGACAGAAAAAAAGATTTATTTGCAGATGTCGCAGGTAAAGCAACTTCCTTAATTAATAGGTAAACCTAACGTTGCAGTTTTTAAAGAGTACAAATTGCAGTGGCACTTCCAGAGCGAGCATGCGGCAAAATACAAAAAACTGTCATCCGATGCTAAAATCCATCAAGTCCAAGCATAGATCCAGCCTCACTGACTGAGTAGTAGCAGTACAGCACGCTGCTTGAACAGACTCCTGTCTTCACCTCTCTTATCAACGCCCACAAGAGGCTCTCCTGTTCATAATAAGTGAGTGGCCCTAAAAGTTGATTTCTTGGGTCTGGGCTGCCAGAATAGCTGTCGTTAAAAGCATGTAGTACAAAACATATACTGGAAGAAGTTAGATAACCGCAATTATACCAACATTTGCATTCAGTGAAAATCTTCAAAAGTGATAAAAGCTTGAAGATTTGGGGACCACCTAACACCCAGTGTAATCCTGCATGAAACCCAAATCAGCAATTAACATGGGGCCATTGTGGAACCTGTGGACAAACCCACCAGCAACCCAGATTTCAGCCCATGTTATGTAAAAAGCTTGAAGATGGGACTGGGATGGGTCTTGCGTATGTTGCCCAGTTGGGGCCCAGCTAACACCCAGTGTAATCCTGCATGAAACCCATATGTGCAATTAACATGGGGCCAATATGAAACCGAGGACAATCCCATATAGGACCCATTTACTACCCGTATGGTGCCCACATACCAATGTTGGCTAGGATAGACTTATGGCTGCCCTAATAACTGTTGTTAACAATATACCTTATGTAATATAGGCTACTCTGTTATATTGAAAGTTAAATTTTAAGGCAGGTATTTGTTGCAACATTTCCATTGAGTAATAACCTTGAAAAGGGATTTCTTAGGCCTTTGCCTGCCATAATAACAGTTGTTAACAGAGTATAATACAAACAACATTGTTAAAGTGAATTAAGGTAGATTATGAAAATGATGTTGCATGGAATAGAAGTATGCTTAAATGTAATATGCAAGTAAACAGAGTTAGCTATGCTGTGTGTCTTTTAACCATGTTGGTTAAAAAAGTAATCTGGCCTGCGATGCTCTCTGGCATTTTCAAAGTGGCCCCCCAGTGAAAAATATTGCCCACCCCTGATCTAGAGTATGTGTCCAGTGAGGTTAGTTTCTTGTTAAATCTTACAAAAATCATATATTATTGTACACATAGATATATGTTTTTAGCAGATCTTTTTTCTAACTAATTTCCCTTGGTAAGACTTTACTTTTGCAGCCGGTAAGGTTTTTTGCCATGTGACTTCCTGTCAATTAATAATCAATGACCTTGTCACATCCAATCCCATCGACAGCTTAAATTGTTCGTTAGGTCACACCTGCTCCCTTTTACAAGGTGGTAGTATTTCGGAAGATTAAGAGCTTTCCAAGAGGACACAACACTGTGTATTCAAATTGTAAGTAGGTCTGTTGGATTTGTGGGTAAGTTTCAAATGAAGCTAAGTATTGTAATGGGGATATTAGCCTATGTGGTAAATTGTTGTTGTATATTTTGGAAACGTTTATAGATATAATAGGCCTAATTGTTGCAAAAATTAGGATGACGTGCTTCAGCACCTGGCAGTAATTTCAGAGTGTCAGGCAGGACAAGGCAACAGAAAAATACTCAGAGCCAGAGGGTATCAAACTCTGACATTTCGCCTCTTTGTTTCATAATCGTTTCTGGTACTGGTATGTGCAGCTAGACCTCTTCAGAAGCTGCTTGCGCGTGGGTTTTCCTGAAGCGAAGCAGTATAGCGCATAGTAAGGTGTGTTTGTTTGAGCTAGTTAGCAACCTAATATCTCACAACGTTGTGCACAAGCAGGTAAAGCATACATTGCCCGCTCTCTCATTGATATAACGAGCTAGTTTCTGTTTCAAACAAGGTTGATGGCAGATAACGACCAAACATCTTACAGCTGTTTTGTATGCAGTATTGTAGCTAACTAATTTACTAATTGAGCTACATGAAGTTCGATAGCTAGTTGATTAGTGCTGTGCTGGAGAGCTATAGACAGCTAACAAAGCTGTTTTAAGACAGGCTATAGATCACTCTTCTAGCATCAGTCAAGATGAAATCATCTAAGAGATTGATGACCGATATTAGGTTGTTTAAGGAGAGCAGTCAGAGGGTCTATCAGTTATCTACCAAATTCTTTAATATTAAAACATTTTGTCACGCTGTAATGACATTCTACATGTTTCACTGTCATGGTAATTCAGCCTACATGACTTGGTGCACCATGTCTCAGCAGGATATTCAATTGTGTACAATTTTAGAATTCAGGAGCTTTACAAAAATGTTTCACCCTCACTTAAAAAAACAAAGCTCCAACCCTGTATTTTACTGACTTAAATGTCAAAGTTGCTTGGCTAGTTTTAAAATAATTTTTCACTTTATCTTTGCAATAGTGTTTTCCATTTTCAGTGTGTGCATTTGCTAGGTGAATTCTGAAAGACACTAAGGGAAGTTTTTACCACACCTCATTCTTAAATAATTCTAAAATACTTGTTTGGTACTAGAAAATAATTTTCCAATATATTAAACCCAGCTGAAACCTATTTGGTTCATTTAAATAAAACTTAACGTTGTCTGTGTTATTTAGTTGTCACAGTATGTAATGCACTGGCATGTGTTAAGGTTGGTATTAGGTTACAAATGGCAGAAAGGAATTAAATAAAGCTGAGGATGTGAGGTGTCAATTTTTGAAATTAGACATTCTGATGTACTTATTCTTTTGTTTAGTTGTACATTTTCTCCTTCCACATCTTTCATTCCTCAAAACATTGATTTACTGACTGGTTTCTACAGTGAGCTGTTTCTTTTTTGCACTTTTTGACCTAATATTGACCTCAACACATGCCAGTTTACTGCATACTGTGGCAACTCAAAAACACAAAGACCATATAAAGCTTAATTTATCAAACCAAATAGCTTTTAGCTGTTTTTGATATAATTAAAAGTGATGTTCTAGTACCACATTAGCAATTTGGCATGATCACTCAAGGATAAGGTGTTGGAATGAGGCCTGTGTAGATTTAATCAAAAATACTTAATTAAATAGTAACGTTTTTTTACATCATTGATGTCCCGACTATACTTTGATCAGTTGAATACCACGTTGGTGAATAAAAGTAAAAATGTCCTTTCAAAACAGCAACATTTGTAAATTATTCCAAATTTTGGCCCCCAGTGTATAACTTTTATTGTCCTGTTAGATTTTAGATTAATTCCATGGCTAAAATAAAGGTTTCCATAAAATGTATTTCAAATTGACTAACAATATTATTTGTTTTATAGATGCCACGCAAAGCTGGATTTATGCTGAGTGTTTTGTGCGTGTCTTTGGGTGTGCAGTGTGTGACTGTGTGTTCGTGTTCGTGTTCAAGTGGCTCTATAGTTAGAGTGAAATTTGTAATTGTAAAGTACTGTTTGATTCCCAATTGAGCCAAATGTTGTGTCCTAGGGCAAGGCACTCCACCCTAATTTACTTCAGGAAAATGTACCTGTACTTATTGTAAGTTGCTCTGGATAAGAGCATCTGCTAAATGACTAAAATGTATACTTGTACATATTTTTTTATATTAATGCATTTGATTTGTCTGTAAACACATTGTCATTTTTATTTACAATCTTCAAAGTGGAGTAAAACATAAATGGAAATTGATTCCTTTATTAGAAACTTGCTAAATTAGCAAGAAAAATGATTTGACGTAACTACTCAATTCTGGTAATGGTGTGATTGTTTTTAATGTACAGAAGTAACTTCTCTAATTTATTACCTACATTATCTAGCTCGGTTAGTTTTAATATTATTTTTAATTTAACCTTTCAAAAAGTAATTTCGATTTTCAATGTGTAGCTTAGAAAAATTAAGCTTTTCACTATATAAGATGTCTGTGAGTGTGACATTCATCTGCTATCTTCTTTTATTACACTGATGCTGAGAATGTTTTGTTGCAATAATCTAAGCTATTCTGCAATCAAAGTCAATTGACAATTTGTGTCATTAGGGTTTCAACAGTATGCCAAAATCCTATTATGTTTGTTTCAGTTCACTAATATTATTCTTCTGGCAAAAACTGTCATTTTTGCAAATTCCTGTGAGTTAAAATGGTGTAAAGGTACCCAAATTAATATAGTAAAGCGTCAAGAAATTCAATTTCTGGTGCAGTGGACATGCAAATCAGCCTCATGGTGGCACAAACCTGTGAAGTTGGACTTTTTGAAAGTTCACCACACTCATCCCTTGTGACCTAGTCTTGGAAATCAGTCCATAGGTATATCTCCTGACTATGAACATTTTTGCCACGAGACCCAAAAAATCGCCATCATGGATTTTCAGCCATCTTAGTTATTTTGAAAAACACTTAAAACACTACTCATATGGCAGCAAATGATCAATCTTGATGTAGTTTGACATTTGGCATCTATGTATGAAGATCTTTAAGATAAACCAGACCAGTATGTAAAAAAACTACAGTGGGGTCACCATTGGACAGGAAAATAAATCCTTCCAACATTGGGTTAATGTTTGTACACATGATGTGTACAGTTTGTGTCTTTTACCCTACATACCATATTGCATAATTTTCATGCTAACTAAATGCTGAAACCCACTAAATGCTGCTTGCAGCTTTAATTGAAATTGGAAATGTAAAGACAATTGCTTAGTTACAGTAACGTATACATTCCAAGGGGCTTCAAAGTTTCATTTTGTCATTACTTGGTCCCCTTAATCGCTGCTTGCAGCTATATCGTGCTCTATTTTTGCTTTATATATTTCTTAATTCTTACTACGTAGCTGTTGTGTGCCATGTCACAAGAATTTCATTGTGCATGATGGCGCTGTGTTCAGTCCCTTTGATAAATAAACTTTGAATTTTTGGATTTCCTTTGTTAACTTAATGTCAACTTCTGCTTGCTTGTTTGCATGCTGGCTTATCTTGAGTTAATTCAATTCTACCCGCTCTGCAATTGGGACAATACCTCTGCCTCTCCTGAGTCGTATTGTGGGTGAATCAGTGGATCAACTTCGCCAATGAGACATACAATTTTTGTGAGAAACATTATAATACAGAGGTTCGTGACCCAGATTCAATGAGAAGAGGATAAAGGCAAATGCAATTACATCAAGTTACCCACTTCAACCTGTGGAGACAAGACAGATTGTAAGTAATACTTCTGATTGCTTTGTTATAATACACAAATTACACATTGCCGCCGGATATTCTGGGCAAGGGTTGGGGATTAACGTGTTCACCATCACCGAGGAAACTGTCCGAGGTTAATATCAAAGACAAAATAGGTAACTTGCTTTCTAGCTAGCGAATACTAACTTTCGTATATTGTGTATAAACTTTCTCTTTCCGAACAAACGCGTGGATTGCTACAATTGTGAACAAATCTGACAGGTAAACACAGGAAATACCCATTTCTTTGAAATGAGTACCCATTTATTTGAAACGCGAAAATTAAAACTTTATTTCGAGGAATACAACATTGTCATGTTCTTTGAGGTAAACAACACCACTTGCCTTAGTTTGGAGTGTTTCAGAGTAGTTCTCCCCTTGCAATGCAGCTTTGCGATAGGGGTACATATGGTTTCCCTTCATGAATTTGTATGATGTTAATAACGCTAATTACTGACTGAGACAGAGCTGCATAATGGATTGTTTTAAAAAATGACTATGTACCTGAAAAACCAACTGGGAGTAAGGGGACTGTCACCGAAATATGATTTTTTTAGTATAATGTTAATGCATGACTCGTGATATGGACAAGGGGGGACTTTGATTGTTTAAAAGGTTTATTGGGGGAATTAATTATGCATTTCATTAATGTGTCATGTTAGATCTGTTTCTGTTGGACACGGGTTAGACTAATAGTAGCCTGAGACTTGATGTGTATGGTAAAGATCGGTTACAATGGTCAATGACGTACAGTGCTACTGTATGTGTCAGAACAAGGAGTGTCCATTGCATCTTATTTACATTTCATTTCATCTATGGAATAATAAAGCCTCATAGGCCCGATAATCCTTTTTATTATTTTTCTTTATTGTTTTTTAACAGAGGTGTTTGGACCTTTTCAGTTCATTAGGAATTGGATTGTACTTTTATTTTGCTAGTTTTCTCAACATGTAATGATTATTTCCTTGCATGTGTGAAGGGGGGGCTGAGAGATTATGGGCATGAGTAACTCAACACATCGCGTAAGTGCTGACTAACTGTGAACAAAGGACAATAGATAGGACGTGATGCCCGTTACTGATGGGCCCCGCACATCCTATCCAAACGTCCTGTCCATATCTCCTGACAGGAGTTGTCCATGTGACTGTCATAGGCTCTATGAATAGACGAATGGATCATAGGTTGAAACAAACCATACCCAGGGTATTTTGTAGAATTAGCCTTTCTTGTTGGAGGATAATGGACTGTGTAATGGTTGGCTATGACCACTGACCGCCTCCTGTGTCCAGGTATAAAAGACTGTGTTCACTGTATAATTATTGGAAAATGTGTAAGAACTATGGAAGATCAACATCTTGGATTCATGCAAATAAAGAAAGATTCTCCCCTGACTTTGGTTTAATGATTTTGTTCATGGATCAAAAGTGGACAGAAGCCACCAGTTAGTATTGTTAACACACAAATAGGTCATCTGATTCTTTTCTTCCAGTGTAGAAAAAGCTATATCTTAGTGCTGCCTCCACATGATCCAGAACAGATGAGAGCACCCCTCTTGATAGGGACTGAAACATAAGCTGTTTCAACAATATGGAAATAACATTACCAGGGTTGCTGTATTTGAGCAATGCTTAATGGCTGTAGATTTGATGCACTCCATCATTGCCTTTGGTTAAATCCATCATTAAAATTAATACATAATAGTCCCTGCCAGTGTTTCTGTTCTGTTTCCAATTATGAAATGCATTATTCAGACATGAATATCTGCAGAATTATTTGCATAACATCCACTCATGTTCTAGTGGAAGAATCATTTCTCTGTTTTTCTTTTTAGCCTTTTTCTGTGTGATGTCAAAGCCCATGAATAGATTATTATTTCTGTCTGTTTCCAAGAGTGGTTAAGTTTCACTGATTGTCCAAATAGTTTGCATAGATCGTACCCTGTGCAGGGTCTCCAGAAAACATAAGTATGATTTAATGGGAAAAACTAAAAATTAGTCCCTGCATTGCAACTACCATTTCTGGAAGATAAAAATGCAGCTTCATATTTTTGCTTTCAATTAAACATTCTTCTATTTGCCTCTCCCCTGCAACTTTTCAGGGGAGTGGTGGAGCAATATATTTTCTGTCAATACACCTGGTAAAATAGGGGTTAATAAAGAAATCCACCTTGGGTCCTGTAAAATCCAACATATAGAATACTTATGCAAGCAACATGCAGTATTTCCTCAATTCATGATAATTTAGTAAAAAAATAACTTTATATGATCTCTCCTAACAATGACAACTGCACAAACTGATGTGGCTGTATCTAAAATCGCCTGTCTTGCAGGTGTGAAGTCAGTACATTCTGTAAAAAATACAATGTTTACTGAAATGGTGACTCTTGTGAATCTACCTATCAGCCAATCATGTTTTGTAATGCATAGAATGCCTTGTTTTGCTGTGTTTTGGCAAAGTAAAAAGTTACAGAAAATACAGAAGTATCATAAAAAATACACTATATGGCCAAAAGTATGGGGACACCCAACCATCACACTTGTGCTTGTTGGACATCCCATTCCAAAACCATGGGTTTAGATTATACTGTCTGTATAATATACAAGTTATGCTCTGGTGTTTTTTTGTTCGATGATAGACCCAATAGTTGGGTACATGCCAGAGTGCGAATTATACAATGACAATCGTGGGGGTCAACTTTTTCTCCAGGGTGTAAAGGCAACACTGTACAGCGCAGGTGCATGCTTCAGTGAACTGAAGTCTTACAATCCTTACAGTATCTTGCTTGTTAAATGTAATGTCTGCAATCTGTAGATGATGATAAATCCAATCCATTAAACCAGCTCATGGGGCACAAACCACACAACAACATTTGTTTCAGGGGTGACCAGTAAAGTATTCATTCAATCAATATAATGACATCCCATTCCAAAGCCATGGGCATTAATGTGGAGTTGGCCCCCATTTGCAGCTATATAATCCTCCACTCTTCTAGGAAGGCTTTCCACAAGATTTTGAAATGTCTCTGTGGGAATTTGTGCCCATTCAGCCAAAAGGGCGTTCATGAGGTGAGGCACTGATGTTGGAGGAGAAGGCCTGGCTCACAATCGCCATTCCAATTCATCCCAGAGGTGTTCAGTGGGGTTGAGGTCAGGGCTCTGTGCAGGCCACTTGAGTTCCTCCACACCAACCTTGTCGAACCATGTCGTTATGGACCCCTCTTTGTGCACAGGGCCACTGGGGGGAGGGGCAGCCTGCCCTTTTGGTTAAAACCTAGGTGGAACAAAGGGAACAAGTATTGCTGACATAGGACATCTGTGTAGATTTTTACCCCACCCCTTAGTTTTATAAGTATTTATGATTCTCTAGTTACCTCAGTGATCCCACTGACCTTGTATCTGTGTGTATCTCTTTATTTGCAAATAAACTGCTAATTGTGCCAAGAGAATTTTGTCTCTGTATTTACTTCCTAAAGAGTTCTAATCGATGGAATTGCCGTCATACTATGCATTCCGGTATGTAGCGTTGTCCTGGCATCTGCCACACCTAGATTCATCCATCACACTGCCAGATAGTGAAGTGTGGTTCATCACTCCAAAGAACATGTTTCCATTGCTCCAGAGTTCAGTGGCAGCATGCTTTACACCAATCCAGCTGACGCTTGGCATTGCACATGTTGATGCGAGGCTTGCATAGAGCTGCTCGGCCATAGAAACCCATTAAGTGAAGTTCCCGACACAATTCTTGTGGTAATGTTGCTCCCAGTGGCAGTTGGGAACGCTGTGGTGGGTGATGCAACAGATGTTAGGCGAATTTTAGTGTACCACTTTGTATCTGGGCTGTTATTGCTCCTAGATGCTTCTACTTCTACTACAGAATTACAGCACTTACACTTGGCTGGGGCAGATCTAATAGGGCAGAAATGTAAATACTGGAAAAGGTGGCATCCTATAACAGTGCCACGTGAAAGTCACTGAGCTTTTTTAGTATGACCCATTGTACTGCAAATGTGAGTTTATGGAGATTTCATGGCTATGTGCTGGATTTTATGCACCTGTGAGCAATGGGTGTGGCAGAAACACCTGAAGTCAATAATTAGTAGGGGTGTCCACATGCATTTGGCCATTGTCAGGTCCTGGCTATGTGGATGCCCTTAGCCATCTCTGCGCTGGTTTGGGGCCATAGTCAGGACGTGGGAGAGACAAGAAGCCTCTAGGCATGTTTTTTTTTGTTTCAGTTGTCCCCAGTTGGACGCAGCTGGCCTGTGTTGCCTCTAATTGAGGATCCTATTTAAGTTGCTGTTTCCATCCTTGTGTTGTCGGTTATTGTTGGTCTGTGGACTCTTTTAGCCTTGTGCGTCTGGTTCATTAAACTTACCTGTATGAACTGCCATCCTGCCTGTGCTTACTTCCACCACCTGCCAAGCCATGACAGCCTTGTAGTGTATGTAATTCTCCAACCTTTTGAGCTACAAACTGACTTTTGTCTGTGATTTTCACAGTCAAAGGTGCATATACAAATGTGTTCAAAGTTGTCACCAGCCTTTTTTTAATAAAGGTCTTCTCACAAAAAGAAATGCCACAAAACACTTTCTAGACTCTAGTCTTAGAAAGCGAGAATGTTTTATGAATGCATTGTATCAAACTCAGGGCTCTTTAATTGCTTAAGGATAACCATTTAATGTAGCCATTATACACAAATGATAACATTCCTGTAAAAGCTCAGTGAAGTTTGCAGTAAACAGTGATTCCAAGAAGCCCATGGAAGGCATTTACCATGTTTGATTTCTTCCAAGTGTGTAGGGCTGATTTCATTTTGAAGCTTTCATTATGTGTATCTGGGGAGACGCATTTTATTTTTCCATGAATTGCAAATCAGTTTGCAAGCAAATTACACATTTGTGCTCTGGCTTCTCTCCCGCAAAGAGCCATGCCAGGAGATTTATTAGGAAGTATTTCATAAGTGATCAGGGTTTTGATCTGCCCAGCCACCCCTAGTGTTTAAAGCACATACTCCAATTATTCTCATTGCATTCATAATTTGGTTTTGATTAAAAACATTTATTAGATTTTCTTATTGTGATTTTTCTAAATATTTTTTTTCATGTTTCTATGCCATCCTCATATTTTCTGTTGCTCTGAGGGAGTTATTCATTTAACAGAACTTAGAAATTAAACTTGTAAAATGTTTTATTTAATGTAAGTCATCTTTGCCATGCCATTAGCCTGTAAAAATGTATATATAATACAAATAATTCATCATAGTCTATTAGTATTTGTCTCTTTCAACTGCTTGTGTGTTTGCCCTTTTGATCACCTCACAGACAGAAATAAAAGTTTTAATCTAGGGTTTCGCAGTCATAGGGTTTTGATATGTCATTGGCTATTCTATTTAATTGGCGTTGTCTTCACAAACCTTTGCCAAGGGAAGCAGGGTGTCTTGACATTTAAACAACATTCCTTACTGGAGAGCGGAGACCTGTCACTATTAAGAGATATGACTGGGCCATTGTGTTTTTGTGTGGCAGTCCATTAGGAGAGGAGAAATATTGGCTCAGCGTGGATAGAGTGTGAGGTGTATTATCTGTAATGTCAGTATTGGTATAAACAGCTCGGGTCACACCATTTTCTGTGTTTGTTTGCCACAATGCACACATGTATATGTGTATCAATATATATCGGCGTGTGAACAGATTTTACTATATTAAGGGAACAAAAATGATTCGATTAGATTCAACTTTGTCATTGAACATGTACAGTACAACGAAATTCAGTTAGCATCTAACCAGAAGTGCAAATAGAAGAGGGCAGACAATTTACAAGTATTAAGTATATGCATATTACAAGTGGAATGTATAGATGTGCAATGAAGGCAAATGCAGTACAAATGGCAATACTAAATGTGCAATTAAGGCAAACAGAGGAGGGCATAAAATGTAAGTGTTTATTGTATGTTAGAAGTGGGATAATAGTTGTGTGGGTACAAATGGCAATTCTAAATGGCATTCTAGATGTGCAAATTGAAGGAATAATGTGTGCAACCGGGATGCAGAGATAACAACAATGAAGTCCCCAAGGTAGACATGCATATGTAACAACTGTAAAAATGCAAGTGCGATGGTAATTCTAAATGTGCAATGAAGCAAATTGAATGTGCAACTGAAATGCGCCAGTGAGGTTCCCAAGGTAGACACGTAACTGTAACAACTGAAAACTTCCATTATCAGATTTTGCTAGGCAGGTAGTACAAAGGGAGTAGTTGCAACAAGGTCCCTGAGAGGCAGGGAGGAAATGGTTAGTAATGGGTCAGAGTGTTCACAGAGTTCAGCAGGGTTACAGTAGATGGAAAGAAACTTTTCCTGAGCCTGCTGGTGCAGGAACAAAGAGACCTGTACTGCCTGCCTGATGGTAGGAGGGCAAACAGTGTGTGGCATGGGTGTGAAGGGTCCCTGATGATCCCGCACGCCCCGCACAGACACCGCTTGCGCTGGAGCTCTATGATGGCAGGAAGCTGGGCACCAGTGATGTGCTGGGTGGTTTTCACCACCCGTTGCAGGGTCCTCTGGTCGGCTACTGAAGGAACTGGATTTTGACCCGTTTTAAATTCATTCCAAATAGTCAATGAATTAGTGTAACAAATGAATTTAATATATAAAGAGAGTATTACAATTACAGTACAAGTATCAAAGATAAAAGTTCTCTGGAGATTCAAGAGGTTTGCGAGAGCAAAGAAGCATGCAGAGGTTAGGGAAAATACCACTCTGGTTTATATCCCCTGACCAAAAGTGTGGGGGTTGGTTTACTGACCTAAGGATAACAAAACTAGTCCTGAAGAATTGACCCCTTATCAATTAGGGACACATTCCGATCGGTTCTGGGGCCATCTCATATGATAGAGTGGTGTTATCTCAAGAAGCAAGCAAGCTAGGCAATAACAAGCAAATCTTTTGTCCCTGGATTCACACCTTACAGAGACAAATGTTAACCGTTAACATTCCAATGATTGCCTTCTAGAAATTAAGTACATAGGTATACATGTCTATAATAAATAATGAAGAATCATTGAATATGTAAATAAACATTGAATTGGCATTTTTCGGTACCTTCACTACAGAGCAAACGCTGAACCACACTGTGGTGCCGTTAGTCAGAATGCTCTGGATTGTGAAGAAGTAAAAGTTCACAAGGACCTTGGAGGACAGTTGGGCTTTCTTCAGCCTCCTCAAAAAAGTACAGGCACTGCTGCACCTTTTTGACCAGGGCTAAGGTGTTGAGGGTCCAGGAGAGGTCTGCGGGGATGTGGACACCCAGGAATTGCGGCCTTGAAGCACGTTGTGACAACCGCCTGGGCCAGTGACAGGTCAAATGTCAGTAAAGACCTCGGCTAGCTGCCCAGCACATGCTCTGAGCACACGCCTGGGGACACCATCAGGACCAGCAGCCTCTGGGGGGAGTTCAGCTTTGGCTGGCTCTTTGGGCATAGAACCTGTATAACTCTTTAGTGAAGGAGACGTTGCTGGCTGTGGGGGTATGCCCTGCCACATGCGTTGGGGTTCAGAGTTGTTGTTGAAGTGCTCCTCAATCCGCAGTTTGTGGTCATTTTTAGCCATCTTGATGCCCCTTTTCAGGTTGGCCCTGGGTGAGCTGTAGGCCTCTGCATCGCCAGATCTGAGAGCAGCGTTGATTGCCTTTAGCAGTTGTCGGACCTCACTGTTCATCCACAGCTTCTGGTTGGGGAAGGTATTTTTTTCGTGTATGGGTGGTTTGTTGATGCAGATGTTGATGCAGATGTTGAAGTAATCCAGAACGGAGGAAGAATATGTTTCAGTGTCCATATGGGAGGTAAGGGTGGCTTGAGTGGCAAACAAACTCCAGTCTGTGTGTTGAAACTGGTGCTGTAGAAGTGAGTCTGACCCTTCTGGCCACACTTTGACTGTCCTCACTGATGGTTTCACGTGTTTAATTAGGGGTAAATACTTGGGGAAAAAAACAGTGAAAGATGATCAGACTGTCTCAAGTGGGGGAGGGGAAGGATTTGTAAGCCTCCAGAATGTTTGTGTACACATGGTCTCATGTATTGTCTCCTCTGGTGGGGCAGGAGACATTTTGGGGGAATTTGGGGGGAAAAAAAATCTGATTTGAATGATTGAAGTCCCCTTCAATCACAAAAACACCATCCAGGTTTTCCGTCTGCTGTTTGCTAATGCCAGCCTGCAGTCTTTTCATTGCTAGTTTAGCATTAGCATCTGGGGGTATGTAGACTGCAGTAACAACAATAGATGTAAACTCCCAAGGCAAGTAAAAAGGCCTGCACCTGATCATCAGGTACTCCAGATTGGTTGAGCAGTGACTCCCAGTTAGTGTTTGTACACCATGTTTTGTTTACATAAATGCACAACCCACCTTCTCTGAACTTACTGTAGTCCTCCTCAATCCGATCTGCTCTGAGGACGTCGCGCCCTTCCAGTTCTATTCCATTGTCGTGTATGATGTTCTTAAGCCACATTTCCGAGAAAAACATGACGCTGCAATCCATAATCCATTTTTGTGAGATGATTCTCAGTCGTATTTCATCCATTTTGTTCGCCAGTGACCGTACATTAGCAAGGAAAAGGCTAGGTAGTGAAGGCCAATGGGGTGCTAGCATTAGCCTCGCCCGGTGGCCTCCACACTTCCCACACCTTTGTTTACAATTTTGACGCTGCCTCCGGGCACTTCCTATCAGCGATGTGAATAGCGTCTCCCGGGGTGTCTTCGCAATCTCCAGTGGAAGTTGGAAGTTGTCAAAAACTATTTCTGTGCATTGTGCTCCAATGTCCAGGAGTCCAGGAGTTCTTGTCGGCTGTATAGAGTGTGTGCTCGGCTGTACTGAGTGAATAAGCTAAGAACTAATAAGTAAATTACTGCTAATTTGCAATGTCACCAGACTGTACTTAAATCAGAAAAAGTGCTAAACTGTAAAATAATTAATTTACGTTTATGTTAATGTTGTTTGAATAACTTTACGTGTAGTTCCCCATTTAAATAAACAAGCAATACAATACTGGGTATGAGGCATTTTAAAAATATGCTACTGTTATGGTCTGTGTGAAATGTTAATAATTTTGTTAGCAAGCTAAACTTGTTATACGTACAAGTTCTGAATATTTCGTTAGACACCATTAAGCATTGTGTTAAACTGAGTAACGTTTCTTACCTCCACCACAAATAGCATTTATGAACTGTATGGCTTTTGCCAACGCTATTACAATGTATCAAATGTTAAGAGCGCTATTAAAAAGTAAAATAACATATGAACGCCAGACAAACGTATGATATGTACGAACGCTATGAAAGATGATTTTTTTAACAAAATGTTTAAACTGTGTTTCGAACCGGCAACATTGGGATGAGGGGGCAGTTGCCTTACCTACTACCCCACACTAGACATGGGGATTTTGGATGAGTAACAGCAACAGCAAGGTTGCTAGAATATGTTATAAAATAATTTTCTCGTTAACGTTACGTTTTGACCGATGTGGTTGTAGAAATCCTTTTTGAACATGTTGCTGTTACTCACACACACTCAGTTGTCTGTATCCAGTCGGTAACGTGATGTATCATCAGAAAAGTGGTTGTGATGTCCCGATCTGTTGAAAGTATAACTGCAAAATAACGATTAGTGTGCTTCAACAGTCCATCAGACTTTCATCCACTGGGTATTGTTCCGTCAACTCCCAAAAATGAAGACAATAGATCAGTCTTGAAAACTTGTGGATCTCAGAAGTTCCATCATTAGAGTGAAGCTTACACCCCATTGAGACAAGTTTCCATAATAGTCTATGTCAAATTTCCTTTTCCATCCAGAACTGGCATGGTTGATGTTTCATTCAATGTGCTATATTTATACCCGATAGCACATGGCAGTGGAATGAGATTCCATTTTCTGATCAGACTTGACTTTGCTTAGACAAATCAAAAACGGTTATATCTATGCTATTCAACCATTAAAATGTTATACCTTACATCAAACAAAACTATTTCTGAATTGAAAATTAAAAACAAATCCTAAGAATGGAAGATGTAAAACATAACAGATGCCAATGCTCTGTTATAACTATGCAAACAGAAAAAAACAATTTTTTAATGTAACTATAAGTACCAATTTGATTTGCTTTGAGCCCTAAGCTCAACTCTTTCCAATCCTAATCAATTATCATATCATACATCCCCCCTGCCTTCACTTCAGTTAGTCAATGGAAATTGACACCATGAGTGAAAGCAGAACAATGACAAATAGGGCCACAGGAGGCGCCATCCTGAACCCGCACTGACCATCATTACAGGACATGAAAAATTGAATTGGTAGTAGGGAAGGATCTAGAATCCATTTGAGAAGATGTTGCATACTGAATATTCATCAAAACAAAGTGAAAATGTTAAAAACACAAACATTCACAAACACAATCAAAGACATCAATGTGCAACACAGTCGCTTGTGTGAAGGAATTATAAACCATATAACCTATTAACAGATTTGTCTAACAGCTAAACAGCTCTCAAATTTGACTTGACCTCAGTACCTTCACACAGGTCTGCGAAATTGGCTATCATGCATTTATAATATCCTGTAGTTTTGTGGCACATGCCTAACTTTATTGGTTTGCCCACTGGGGGATAAGCTGTACAACTAAATTGTAGGAGTGAAAAACTCCAGCCCAAGTTCCAGTGGTGTACCCACTGCAACCACCAGGGCGATTGTATTAGCATATCCACAGCACACAAATTTAGCATTTTTACAGGCAATGGCCAAACTACCTTGTGACAAACAATGTCTTGATTAACTTTCTACATCTAAGGAAAATTCTCCAACTTTGATTCCTTTTTATTCCAAATAGTGGCAGTCAGCCAAAAACTAAATCACAACTTTTATTTGACCACGTCTGTGGTTCTATTGACATTACAACTACTATCATCAACAATGGGGGATGACTTTTGGTCCCTACCCTCACTTCAGTTGGTTTCAAAATCATAAATTTCAACGTTAAAGCTATTGAGTGGAAAATATTTTTAGCTTTCAATTAATGTTTGATTATCCCAAAACTGAATATGCTTATGTTGAGAAAATTACCATAGGTGACACCAGTCTGAACACTCAGTTTTAACCCTTAGTAATAGGCTACCCTGATTCAATGGGGAAGGTTGTTTGGGGTCATCCTAGGGGGTCTGCCCCCCCCCTTCCTGGAACCCTTGGCTTTACCCACTGAAGGTAGGCCATAAAGAAAGGCCAAATGGATTGTTTAAAATGCATATGAAATTTAAGTTTCCACATATTAAAAATCTGACATGGTCCTCAGACTGTCTGCAAGATATGTTATTCTTTCAACTTAGCCGATATATCCTTTAACTGAAGGTTCAGATTTATTGTCCTACCCATCTAGTGTTGTTTGCAGTTTGTAAAAATGCAACTGACAGCTCTACACAGTAATTTAACATTATTGTGAAATTTCCAAAACATTGATAAAAATTATGACTAAACTAAAAACAGATATGACCACCCAATTAAGCCTATGTTACTCTTTCTAACCCAGGGCAGTGTGAGGGGGGATTGGGTCAAGCAGGTTGACAGACTATTTTAGTCTGTCAACCTTTTTAGAACTGAGACAAGTATCTAACTTTGTCCGTTAAAACACAAATGTCATCTTAGTTGCAAGAGAAACACAAAAAACGAACAAATACATTTTTTTCTTAGTTAACCAATGCCAATTCAGCATTTAAAATAAAATATTTAAATTTATTGTAGGGCATAAACTCGCTTTTGGCTGTTTTCACCCTTTCTGCCATAATTTCACATAAAAATATAATCCCAATCTTTTGACTAAAACCAAATTATAACATATATTAGAATTAAATTCAGTGCACATGGAAAGCCATGTGTTTTACTTAACTTCAAAAAATGATTACCCTCTGTGTATAGTATCCCTCTCACCAGTCGCCCTGTGACAATGCGTAGAGAGAGAGAGAACACACACGCATTCCAACTACGTAAAGGCCTATGGGCCCTACTGACATCACACATGACAAAACAAAACAAGCTGTTTCTTGAATGACTATTAAAACATGTCATTTACCATTACAGTGCTTTCAAATTACATATATTTGCAATTAAATAAGCTTGGTTATTATCAAGGGAAGTGATCAGGTTTCCTTGATAAGTTCCAGCCCCACTCAATGTTTAGGTATGATATATTTTTGGAAATACATATAGAACTCCTAATCAATGATTATATAAGCTGACGTCTGTTCCAGGTATTGCCAGGAAATCCTCCATCATTGATTCCTGGATTCCAAACATGGGAGATCTTTCCTTGCCACTGCTCGGCATGTTGGCAGAATGTCTCATGTTCGAACTGTCTGTCCATCCTGTCTTTTTCCTTTGATTCTTCTTCTTGCGACTGCTGTCCTTTCTCGGCCATCTTAACTTTCCTTTGTCTTTTCTTTTGTTATGTACCACACTCTCCATCTGTATATATACAACTTTCTCTGAATCCATCTTGTTTAGCCGGAAAATGTTCTTTTTCTTTCTCCTTCACGGTTCTTTCAAGACCATCTTTGAGGAATTTTTCATTCCATTTTTTAATTTCTGATAACACAATCAATGACCAACGTGTTTTTTGTAATTCATCAGGTATTCTTTGAATTTCTTCCCATGTTTTCTGTTTACCAAAAAAACTCCAAAAATCTTCTTCTGGAACAATGGCATATTTTTTAATTATCTCTTGGTGACAGTTATCTATTTCCAAACTCTTTTTGGCCAATGATTTTGCCATTTTTCAAAATTACAACATCCGGGCTGCAGTCCCCGTTTTTACAACATTGTTATTTTCTTTAACTTCAACTGTACAAATATTATACACGTGTCCCTTGATACTCTTCTATCAATGAATTCCAGATAACATGAGGAAGGTTTCATCACTGTAATAGTGGTCTAAAAGGTTTTAGCTTCTCTTGTGGTATTTCATGGACTAAAGCACATACCTTTCAGTGTCAATATAAATCTTACATGTCCTTACCACAGGGTTCTACTGCCTAAAATGCGACATTTCTAGGTCTTTTGGTTCCAGATGTGTTAATCTTGATACTCCTGCTCATTAAACTGACTTGTTCTTTTAGAGTGGTTTGACTCACCATTCAGAGTGCAAATCCATCTATCCGTAGTCACGGCACCATGTTAGCTTCTGTCCACTTTTGATCCATGAACAGAGTCTTTAAACAAAAGTCAGGGGAGAATATTTATTCAGCATGAGTCTACAATGTTGACCTTCCATAGTTCTTACATGTTCTCCAATAATTACAAAGTTAACACACTCTTTTATCCTCCAGCACATCCCCTCCAATATCTGGCTGTCTTCCAATCACATACGTGTATTCTATATCCTAACCTTACATGGCCTGGTAGTGTCCCCTCTTGAGTTTCCTGGCTCCACTTGCATATCAGGTTGTGTGGGGCCCCTCAACAGTGGATACCAACTGCTTGCGATACGGTACCTCAAATAGCACAAGATAACGAAGTACCACTCCTCTAACAAGAGAACAGAACTAAAATACATGCATATCATCAGGTAAAGACAGGCTTCCTCACAATGGTATGTGCCAACCTACGGTCCATGGGTCTATTCATAGAGTCTATGACAGTCACATGGAAAACTCCTATCAGGAGGTATGGACAGGGTGTGTGGGACCCATCAGCAATGGGGCATCACATTTCCTATCTAGTGTCCTTCGTACAGAGATAGTAAGTACTCTCATACATTGTGTCAAGCTAAATTCAGTTACTTTTCATGCCCGATATCTATCACCTATAACAAATGATACATAACATGTACAGCATTGAAACCTATTGGAGAGGTCATCCCTTTATGGGACACATATTAAAAGACCAAACATCAGTGCAGTTAATCCAACGGAAGTCATACTTCTACTTTGTTGAATTGTCCTTCCTCACACTTGGTTTTCTGAGTAGATGGGGCTACCTTGACCCCCACTCTGTATGTCCGTTCCTTTCAGGATCCAAATAGGCCCATTGGTGTGAGATTGGGGTGTCCCACTGATTTGAGACACCAGACAACACGGCACCTTCACAAAACACCTTCCAAAACACATCTTTCATTACACTACAGAAATCCCCTATTTGGCCCCCGTCAGTCCTGAGAGATTGAGGGGGACCAAAGCTAGTGACGTTGCAGTGGTGTTCCGGAGAGATGTTATCAAAGATCTGAAGAAGAAACATTGTGCCAGAGTTATAGTCACCACTATGAGGCTTGCCACCACACAGCTGCGATAGACATAGTCCCACCACATATATTCATATCTCGCAGCCAAAGTGAAGGAGCTGGTCAGGATCTTGGCTGTATTCTTTGTGAGGTTTACTTCCACCTGTGCCTGATTGAAGTGGTAGTTGGTGTCCTGTAGAAGGTGTTTCACCATTGCCATGGATTCCGTCAATGACCAGGTGTTTTCCTCATAGAATGTATCCTCCCACCAGGGTGCAATGTCAGTGTCCAGTGGTACTCAACCTAGAATATGCAACTGTCCCATTGTGAAATCTTCTGATTGAGTTAATTTCACTGATGACACACCATTGAGTATTTGACACTTGGATAGCATTAACATAGCCGTGTAGAGAGTGTACCGTTATTCGTTTTGTATTGTTAACAGTTACCGATTGTAATGTATTATGTGCAGATTACATAACTAGCAGTCTCATGACAACAAAATCTTGTAGTTACCAACATGTCAGTTCCATTCCCACAAAAATAGCCGGTGAAGTGGTCCCATTTGACAACTTGGTCGTTAACGGCAACACCTAATGGGTAAATAGAAAAGGAGTTTCGAAACACCTGTTCCGGTAGGACAAAAGGAAACTTTACATAAAAACCAATACAACCAACACATTCTTTGGAATTGTACATCATCACAGTGGTTAACAGTTCTGCATAGTTAATAACCTGCATATTGTCAGCCTGGAACCATTTGTCTAATTCAAGAGAAACAATAAGATCATTGATGGCGTGACTTGGGGTCTTACTCAACTGGAGATCTAATATTTCCTGCCGTGCTGCAGTAGACAAGTACTGTGCATAGGTTCTGCAAGCCATATCCTGTTCTACTGTGCGTGTTTGATGAAAAACCATTTTGCTAAGTCTTAACAATGTCTCAGCTTCTGACTGAACTGCCTTTATGATGTTGTCATTACCCAATGTTAGATGCTGGAAACCTGTAGCCACTTGGTTTGAAATCCAAGCCGCGTACTGTGATTGCCAAATGATATGTGTTGGACAAGGAGTTACCAGCCCCAAATAGGCCAGTCACATCTGAAATTAAACCCCGCCTTGTGCGGGAGTGTGTAGCTCAGACAGCTAATCTGCCTTTATAATCTGAGATCAGATCCTCTATTCGTGTCTGTAACCATGTGAATGTTCTGTCATCCTTGCTGCAATGGGCCTGGAAGGCTGACAGAACATTGGAAAGGTTGTATGACACATGAACCATAACTAGATTTACATCATTCAAAAGGGTCTTGTTAACGTTTCCTTTAACAAGAACACCTTTAGGGACCAGATACGGTTTTGGGCACTGTGTTGGTTTGTGATAGCCACATGTAGTCAGGTTAAAACAATATTTAGATACCCATGAACAATTTTTTGCATTTGCCTAGGTTGTGAGATTAGCAACACACATTTTGTCCAGACAAATGGTCTGGGTCTGAATAAATCACCCGTAGGAAAAGTTAGGTTATACAATGCAATGACAATGTTATGATGTGTCCTGTTATGAGGAGCAACATGCTTGCACCGATATGTGGCTGGCAGCAGCTCCATTGTGTTATAACACTTGAGCCATTGTTATTAACTGAATAGAGTGTGTTCAGTAGGCCTATAGGTGTTCCTGGGTAATCCAGTAACTGGAACCAGACCGTTCTATTATACTGGGAACGAATGTCAGGATTTATGTTAATCTCTTTATGTCTGGGTAAAAATCCCCTGTCTATGCGGACAGGGAGATGAGTGGATCCTGTGTCACAGCAAATTCTTGTTGCACAATTGGGTCCTGAGATAACCCCAGGAGGCCATGTATCTGTCTGTTTTGGATAAATGGAAATGGGTGCTTCTGTGTATGGCCCATGGTATCTCCATACCCATCTCCCGCAGCCAAGAGCATGGTTAAGCTCTACACGCTGTCCCGCTTTGATGCAAGTGGGTCCCGTCACTTTTCTGGTTTCCGGGGTCCAGCTGACACCAGCCAGCCTGTTAAGAAAGCACAAAGACAACCACACAAAGGTCATAGCCAACAACCCGTCTCATCATTCTGTTAGAATTTGGACTGGTTTGCATTACGTCATGTGGAACCATTGGAGTTTCTTTCTGGTCTCGATGGCCAGGCAGCTGTTACAAATGGCCTTGACCTCGTAGGGACCATGCCATCTTGGCGCAAAAGTGTTTTCTTTCACAAACTCTCACCATGATCATGTCCGCTACTGTGAATCTGGTTTCATCTTCTGGGTTGAACTGGGCATCATTTGATCGGTCTGACTGCTGCTGTCTCATTGTAGTCTGTGCATACAGCACCTTGAGTCTGTCCTGAATTCATGTCAACACAGTCTGTTGTGTTGCGAACATTAGAGGTCCCAGGTCAGCTGGGTTCACCTCTGGGCCAATAGGAAGCCGCATTGTTCTTTCTACAGGTATCAGCTCATATGGGCTGATACCTGTAGCTCTTGAGGGCGTGGCCCTAATCACTGTCAACACTGTGGGGAGAGCATCAATCCACTGGCCTTTGTGTTGCGCAATTTGTTTGGCAATCGATTCTTTCAGAAAGCAGTTTTGCCTTTCCACAAATCCTGCTTCCTGTGGTCTGTACCTCTGTTTGATGTTTAACATTTTGCACATATCCTTCATGACTTACCCGGTGAAGTGGCCACCTCTGTCTGATTTGTCACTCCCCAGAGGGGAATGATCTGGTTTGCCAGCGCTGGCAAACCAAAGGGGATGCATTCCACCCACTTGGAAAACTTGTCAACTACAACCAGACAGTACAACCAGACAGTACCCCCCTTTTGCAGGTTGAAGAGGCCCTATGTAGTCAATCTGCAATGACTCCTAGGGACCCCTCGGAGGTTCTGTTCTGCCGAGCCTTGTACGTCCGGGTCTCCCCTGGTTCACCGTTGCACACACCAAGCATGTTCTGCACCAGTGTTCAACATCAGTGGCTAGGCCTGGCCACCAATAGAACTGCTTCACAAGGTGTGCTGTTTTCTCTGAGGACACATGAGCATATTCATGATACATTTTTATGATGGGCTTCTGCAGAGAACTCGGGACCACATACTTTCCATCACGGAGGACAATCCCCTGTGCAACTGTGACTAATGAATCCTGTTTTAATTTAGCCTCCAGTTCCCCCTCAGAAACCCATAACTCCTTCTGGAATTCTCTCAAATCCATGGGTGTGGCCTAAATGGCACTGACATGTGTCTCACCTGACAGTCCGCCTCCCCAGGTCTCACCAGAGAGTGCCGCCTGCTTCGCCAGCTTGTCCACAACTCCATTGTACTCCTCGTGCACTGAAGGGTTTTTTGTGATGTGAGCCCGCACCTTTACTACCGAAAGAACATTGTCACGTTTGTTAATCTTGTTCCAAATCATTGAGATGATACCTTGGTGCCGAATTGCCTGTCCTGCTGCTGTGAGGAACTTGCGCAATTTCCATTGTGCCATGTAGTCATGCACCAACCCAAACGCATACCTGCTATCTGTATATACACATAACGGTTCAGGATGAGTCCTGATGGCTTCTAGCAGCGCTACGAGTTCTGCCTCTTGTGCGGACATGGAAGGAGATAACTTGATCAACTGTTCCAGACTAGTGTCACCTACAGTTGAAGGAGGACACCACACTGCGCAGCCTGTGTGAAACTGACCTTCCTCCCAGTAGCGTGACCCATCTAGGTATGCCCGCGTCTGGTCTGGAAGCTCTCGGTCTAGGACTGACCCCACAGCTTCTGGTTCTGTTTCACAGGTGTGTGGATGGCCCTCTCCCCCACCAAGCAGGTGAGGTAGGATTCTGTCATTGACAGTGGTTATATCTCTAGCCTGTACATCTGCCAATCGTCTAGCTAAACTTTGAAACCCAACTAAGGGTTCTGTTGTTGTTAACATCCAGTGCAACGCCAGAACGTGTTGTGTACACTGGTCAAATCCCTGTTCGACTGGAGGTTTCTTCTTGCTGTAGTAAGCTATAGGCCGTAGCTTACCTCCATGCTCCTGGGCTAAGACGCCATTCAGAGTGTTGTCCACTGTGTCAACCTGAACATGGAAACGCTTTGATGGGTCGGGGAGGCCAAGGGCCAGTGCTGAACTCAGCTTCCGCTTCAAGTTGGTGAAAGCCTCCTCATGCTCAGGTTGCCAGTCGAGAACATCCGATGGTCTGGTCTTGCCCTTCATGAGAGAGTAAAGAGGAGATGTGATTTTAGCAAATTCAGGGCTGAATTCCCGCAGGAAATTGGCAGTGCCTAAAACTTTTTGCAATGTATTCAGAAAGTGTGGGCGTGGCATTTCTGCAATGCACTTACGTCTGTCCTCGGTCAAGGACTTGTGTTTCTGCATCAGATTACAACCTAGGTATTGGACCTCCTGACAAGCAATCTGAGCCTTTGCCCTGCTCATCTTGAAGCCTGTGTCACCCATTGTCTGCAAAACCTTGTCTACAACCTGCAGATAAAAAGGCATTTGCCTGCATCATTAGTTTCTGCCAGTATGCCTCGAACGGTCCTTTTCTGGGCAACATACCACTTACGCTTTTGTGTGCATTGTACTCAAAAGCGATTTTTCCCCCTTCGGCAGGAGGTGTATTTGGATAACCCACTTGGCTGCCTACTGCGCCAGCCTGCCCTTGAATAACTGCCGTATTACCCGTTAGAGCCATTACCTCATCATTTGAGACTGACATGCTATCCTGATTCAAAATAGACCTAACATCTAACACTGCTTGTTTGATCGCCACAACAGGAATGCCTACTGTATCACAACAGCCTTCGATGGTCGATGAATACTTTTGACTATACGCCAACTGTGTTTTTAAGGCCTTTAACTCATCAGCATAAGCCTGATATTGTTTTGCCCAGCTTTGCTTGTCATAGTTGAATCCATACACTAAACATTACATAGCGTAGCGCCGAGAGCATTTTATGGAATTTTCTAGAACTTCCTAGTTTAACTCCATCTGACAAGTACCAGTTAACTATGCTATTGTTGTCGCCAGCTAAATCCAAGCAACAGCCTATAAGCCTTGCGAGTGTATTGCTCACCTGTGTTTCCCATGCTTTTAAATAAGAAAACATATTGTGATTCTCCCTTCCTACACTGTCCTTGTTTAACTCAGACATAACAGTGGTCATTCAAACCTTGAGAAATGAATAACTAAGCAACAAAACATACAATACTATATGTGTCTAAATGTGGATGCATGCAAACATTTCCCTGAGCCAACCGAACAGATTTGTGATCCTCCAGGGTTGGAGGATCAGTGATGATCTGGGGATGCTTCAGCAAGGCTGGAATCAGGCAGATTTGTCTTTGTGAAGGACGCATGAATCAAGTCAAGTACAAGGTTATCCTGGAATAACACCTGACAATGTTCTGACAATGATCCCCAACCCTGTGAATTGGTTTTTCCAGCAGGACAATGCTCCAATGCTACACAGCCAGGTCAATCAAGGTGTGGATGGAGGACCACCAGATCAAGACTATCATGGCCAGCCCAATCTCCAGACCTGAACCCCATTGAAAACCTCTGGAATTTGATCAAGAAGAAGATGGATGGTCACAAGCCATCAAACAAAGCCAAGCTACTTGAATTTTTGTGCCAGGAGTGGCATAAAGTCACCCAACAGCAATGTGAAAGACTGGTGGAGAGCATGACAAGTCGCATGAAAGCTGTGATTAAAAATCAGGGTTATTCCACCAAATATTGATTTCTGAACTTAATACATTAATATTTTGTTGTTGCAAAATGAATATGAATGTGTTTTCTTTGCATTATTTGAGGTCTGAAAACAATGCATCTTTTTTTGGTTATTTTGACTAGTTGTTATTTTCTACAAATGAATACTCTACATGACAATATTTTTATTTGGAATTTGGGAGTAATGTTGTCAGTAGTTTATAGAATAAAACAATACTGTTCATTTTACTCAAACACATACCTATGAATAGTAAAACCAGAGAAACTGATAATTTTGCAGTGGTCTCTTAATTTTTTCCAGAGCTGTATATTTTCTATAAACTCTTTATACGCTGTTTGTGCTCTGAATGTTGATAAAACTGTAAATATAGTATTCAAGTTATTTTCTTGTTTGTGTCAATTTTGTTCGTACCCCTTATCATTTCATGTGAAATTAAAAGCCTGAAGAAATTTGTAATTGTCTAGTTTTGTTTTGCCCATATTTGCTTTATTGATAACATAAAATACTCAAACTAAAGTCTGAAGTGTTTGATATGCTGTGTTTTTTTTGTCAAATTTATTTATAATTTATATTTTAGAAATGTAGCTTTTTTAATATATGCATTTCATGCTCATCTTACCCATGATGTACATTTTGATTACATGTGGTTAATAAAACCACGCTGTATAATGGTTCAAATGAGCTAAAACTTTTGTCATCACACTAAATATGCTGATGCTATGTACAATTAAGAGGTCTAAGGTAAGGTTAGAAAAATAATGTGGACATTCCTTCTCTATTGTCTCTGGCCATTAATTTCCTGGCTACCTCTGAAGATATTGTGGAAACATGCTACCTTTAACCTTTTATTTCTGTCACAGTAACATTTGGAGAAAAAAGATGAATGATGACAATTATTTTCACTGACAGGACAGTAGACTAATATGTTCCAATTTGGCACCAAATGAGTAGTGCGCACACACATGCACCCAGAGAGGTAGTACCACTCCTGGCCAGGTCTTCAGCTAACAAAGGTGAATCTGTTGACAATTTATCCAAGCCCAAGGTAGATAAGTTTAATTTTTTAGTATATACTACATGTATGTTTTCATAAATGGCCCTATCTTCACCGCCCCACAAATTCAGAGACAAAGTTTAATCTGTAGCACATCCATTTGCCATGCTGCTTTTTTCATGCTACTTGTTTCAACCAGGAAATATTAACAGCCCTGCCAAAACTTTGGTGTCACTTAGAAATGTCCTCGTTTTCCAAGAAAACATACATGAAATGAGTCTGAATAGGAAATATAGCATAATGAATAATAAATATAGTCATTGACAAGGTTAGAATTTTTTTTAATTGAAATAATAATTTGGTCTTTCAAACTTTGCTTTCGTCAAAGAATCCTCCATTTACAGATCTTTGACATTCTAGTTGTCAATTTATTCAGGTAATCTGAAGAGAGTTCACTCCATGTTTCCTGAAGTTGGACTCACTTGATGGGCACTTACATATTATACAGACAAGCTGCTCCCACAACAGCTCAATTGGGTTGAGATCCGGTGAGTGTGCTGGTCTCTCCATTATAGACAGAATGGTAGCTGACTGCTTCTTCCCTAAATAGTTCTTTGCATAGTTTCTAGCTGTGCATTGGGTCATTGTCCGGTTGTAGGAGGAAATTGGCTCCATGGAGTGAAAATGGAGTGATAACCTTCCTCCTACAAATTTCTTGTAAGACTACCACGAAAGCACCTCCAGACCTCCACTTTGCTTCCACCATGCTTGACTGATGGCATCATGCACTCCTCAAGCATCTTTTCATTTGGTCTGCGTCTCACGAATGTTCTTCTTTCTGATCCGAACACCTCAAACTTAGATTGGTCTGTTCATAACACTTTTTTCCAATCTTCTTCTGTCCAGGGTCTGTGCTATTTTGCTCATGTTAATCTTTTCTTTTTATTAGCCAGTGTGATGGTAATTCCATCGATAGGAACTCTTAAAGGAGTAAGTACAGAGACAAAATTCTCTTGGAATAATTAGCAGTTTATTTGCAAATAAAGAGACGCGTCAAAAGCTTACAAAATAACCCTTTGAGGAATCTCTGAGGTAAATACATGAACAGTCGGTATTTATTACAGTTAAAAAGGGGTGGTAAGTTACTGCCCTGCTGTCTTATGTCACATAGGTTTTACCCAAAGGGCGGGCTGTCCCATGTCAATAATACACATTCCCTTTGTTCTCTCAATACCTAGGTTTTAACCAAGGGACAGGCTGTCCTCCCCCACATTAAACCAAGGAGCTTGTGGGTTGTCTTTTAAACTCTAAGGAACACACAGCATCTGGACAGAGAACAAATCAACTGATGGTTTAAACTGATAGACAATTAATGGATAACCCAATGATCTTCTGAGACCATCCAATGATGACCATTAACAAATACCAGATCCCCTCTCCTACATTCCTTTTCTTATCTAAACATGGGGACTCAGTACCTTTAACTAGTAACACATTCATACATGTATAGGACTAAGTATACATCAGTTCAAGAATTTCCATAACACCAGTCTGAGATTTTTCCTTGCAACTCTGCCCTGAAGGACAGCATCCCAGAGTAAACTCTTCACTGTTGACATTGAGACTGTTGTTTTGCAGGTACTATTTAATGAAGATGCTAGTTGAGGACATTGTGAGGCGCCTGTTTCTGAACTAGACACTCTAATGTATTTTTCCTTTTGCTCAGTTGTGCACCGGGGCCTCCCACTTTTTCTATTCTGATTAGAGACATTTTGTGCTGTTCTGTGTAGGGAGTAGTACACAGCGTTGAACGAGATCTTCAGTTTCTTGGCATTTTCTCACATGGAATAGGCTTATTTTTTCAGAACAACAAACGGCAAAAGGGTTTTCTAATGATCAATTAGCCTTTTAATATGATAAACTTGGATTAGTAAACAACATGCCATTGGAACACAGGTCTGATTGTTGCTGATTATGGGCCTTTGTACACCTATTTACATATTCCATTAAAAATCAGTTGTTTCCAGCTACAAGTAATGTACAACATAAACAATGTTTACACTGTATTTCTGATCAATTTGATGTTATTTTAATGGACAAAATATTTTCTTTTCTTTTAAAAACAAAGACATTACTCAGTGATTCCAAACTTTTGAACGGTAGTGTAATCACTAAATTCACCTTGATTGAACTTGCAGGTGCCTAAACTCATCACAAGCAGTTGCTAGAGTGAGTCAGCAAGGCACACCTAGTCTAAACCCCAAGTTAAACCTCAGCTTCTGCCTTAAGTTTTGTCTTCAGCAAGCGAAATTCATGCTCAATCGGGTTGAGATCAGGTGATTGACTTGGCCATTGCAGAATATTTCACTTCTTTGCCTGGGTTGCTTTCGCAGTATGTTTTGGGTCATTATCCATCTGTAAAGTGCGTCGTCCAATCAATTTGGCTGAATCTGAGCAAATATATCCCTATACACTTCAGAATTCATCTAGCTGCTTCTGTCACATCATCAATAAACACTAGTGCCACTGGAAGCCACGCATGCCCATGCCATCACACTCCCTCCACCGTGTTTTACAGATGGTGTGGTATGCTTCGGATCATGAGCCGTTCCAAGCCTTCTCCATACTTTTTTCTTCCCATCATTCTGGCACAAGTTGATCTTAGTTTCATCTGTCCAAAGAATGCTGTTCCAGAACTGAGATGGCTATTTTAGATGTTTTTTGGCAAAGTCTAATCTGGCCTTTCTATTCTTGAGGCTTATGAATGCTTTGCACCTTGTGGTTAACCCTCTGTATTTGCTCTCATGAAGTCTTCTATTTATGGTAGACTTGGATAATGTTATGCCTACCTCCTGGAGTGTTCTTCACTAGCTGGATGTTGTGAAGGGGTTTTTCTTTACCATAGAAAGGATCCTATGATCATCCACCACTGTTGTGTTTTGTGGACATCCAGGCCTTTTTGTGTTGCAGAGCTCACTAGGGCATTTTTTTGCCAGGCCCCGCCTAAGCGGAGCCGGCCTCGAAGAGCGAATGTCTCTTACTGACTGAGAGAGTGAGTGCCTGACTGACTACCCCTTGTTAAATAGGGTAGTGGTTAGAGACGCAGACTACGGAACAATAAAACAACAGGTCCCGTGTTCGACTCCCGTCACAGTCACACATTAGGACTTAGGATTTGTTCAGGACAGACAAAAATTCGCTGGCTACAACCTTCAGTAGCTATGTTATAGGAAGCCTACAATAAAACAGTTCAGGTGGATATTAGGATTTCTTCAGGATAGACAAACACTTCGCTGGCTACATGATTCTCTTGTCTTTTCATTTAACGAAAAAGTCAGTTATCGTTATCCTATTTTGATAGATACTGTGTCAATGTCATTCACAAATGGCTAATTAGCTGTTAAAACAGCCAGTGGCAAAAGAGGATTTGTTCAGGATGGACAAAAACTTTGCTGGCTACAACCTTCAGTAGCTACGTTATAGGAAGCCTAAAATAAAACAGTTTAATGTTATATTGCGACTATTTCTGATGGATTTTCGAATTATGTATTAAGATTTTTTTCAGGGTAGTCAAAAACTTTGCTGGCTACACGATTCTCTTGTCTTTTCACTAGACGAAAAAGTCAGTTATCGTCACCTATATTGATAGTTATTGTATCAATGTCATTCACGAATCGCTAATAAGCTGTTAAAACAGCCAGTGGCCATAGATGCTATTTGTGGTGCGGGTAAACTTAATAAGAAACGTTAGTCAGTTTAACGCAATGCTTAATGGTGTATAGCGAAATATTACTGGCTAATAAGCTTTTAAAACAGCCAGTGGCAAAAGTCATACAGTTCATAGATGCTATTTTTGAAGGAGGTAAAGTTAATAAGAAACGTTAGTCAGTTTAACACAATGCTCCTGGTGTCTAGCGACATGTTCAAAATCGGCGTGATGTTAATGCGTGACACAATGATCTAATGTCGAAATGCTATACCAACTCTTGGCAGGTGTATATTCTAGAGGCTACATGGCATAGTGGTTAAAAACATAGCCTCTTACGTGGCAGACCTGGGTTTGAATCCAGGGAGGGCAATAACGATCATCACTTTTTATTGTGGGCCGGCTGAACTAGGCTTGCCTGGTTTCTTGTTTTCTCAAAATGTACCAAACTGTTGATTTGGCCACTCCTAATGTTCCCGCTATCTTTCTGATGGAATTTCTTTTTTGAAGACTAAGCATGGCCTGTTTCACTTGCATTGAGCGCTCCTTTGACCACATGTTGTGGGTTCACAGCAACAGTTTCCAAATGCGAATTCCACACCTGGAATCAACTCCAGACATTTTAACTGCTTAATTGATGAAGAAATAATGAAGGAATAGCCTACACCTGTCTATGAAACAGCTTTTGAGTCAAAATAGTCCAATTACTTTTAGTCCCTTGAAAAAGAGTGGGCTACATATTAAAGAGCTGTAATTCCTAAACCATTTCTCCAATTTGGATGGGAATACCTTCAAATTAAGGCTGAGGGACTGCACTTTAAACCCATTTTCATTATTTATTTATTTGCATTGTAACTACAAAATATTTTGGTAAAATCTAGGCCTATGCACATTATCTTACCATTATCTTACCTTTTAATGCGCATTATCTTATTAGGAAATGTGGTTGGAAACAGAGGCGTTGCTACAGATGTCGCTCATTTAATTCCAGAGTTTTCTTACCACGGTAAGATCAGGTAGATTGCATAAACATATGGTAGATTGCGTCAAACTGTTATTGCACTATTCCAAACACATGGGGGAGCTAGAACGCTGAACATGCTATTTGTTCTCGAAAATCGTTTTCTAAACCACAGTACACACAATGTTCAGAATGTTCTCCTAACATAACAGGTTATAACGATTTTAAAAGCGAAATGTTTCTAGTTGCAACTTCATCGCTGATATGTTATAATAAAGAAATACACCAATAGCCTACACGGAAATAAAGACTATTTATTTAAGTATTTGAATTATCTTAATAAAACAAAATACAAAGCAGAATTATTTGTTACGATCATAGTTTTGAAGTACAGCATGGTAGAAAAACATCTTATGACAGTTGGCGAATAGGCTGTCAGAGTTTACTCTAATACTGTGTTTGAAAGAGAAATGCGTCAGTCGCTTATTTGTTGCATCAACTCATCAAGTCCTCTTAACAGCATGCCCTAATCGTGGCAAGCGAATCGTGCGGTTCGCTTGCCAGACTCCAACCTTTATACTAATAATGTGAATTATTATTTTTTTAAGTAGGCAAACGGATTCTAAAATCAACTCCTAATGAATTGTTTACAAATACGAATATGATATCGCACCAGTAAAATTTATCATTTTGAGCATAAAAATAAAAAGCCAAAATCGCAGCTTTCTGCGCTTTTGAAATCTGGCAAGCGAACGACACGATTGTGTCAGTCTACAGCACACAATCTATCTTCAAGTGCTCATGCAACACATCTTCCCCTACCTTTTGCTATTTTAAGAAAATAAAGATTTACAATTCAAATGTCCAGCTGTATGTCTCAAATCGGTCAATCAAACTATACAACACATTGTTCTGTTCATGCCTCTCACTCGTCCCAATTTATTAAAAGTGAGTGAGTGAGTTTTCTTAAAACATCCCAATTCCATGATGGCTCTATAACTAACGAAATATCCACAACCCAATAAAGTAACAACATGCGCGGGTTGGGGAAAGATACTAGCTGTGCTGGTACTCTGAACATCAAATGAACCAGTCAGAAACATGAAGATGCGGCGTAGAGCGCACTGCGAAAGAATAGTGCGGAGTATGGCTTGCTGTTAAGTAGAGTAAGAGGATTGATTAAGAAAATGAACTCAGAGGACAATGATATAGGGATGATTTGGTGCTGAAAATAAATCATCTTCTGTTGTTTGGGAATATTTTGGTTTCCAGAGTGATGTCACAAACTAATATAGGCCCAATATTAAAAACCAGTAAGAGGGTGGTTAGAACAACACACGGCATCACAACAAATCCATGAAAAACGCGTGGCAAAGAAGTCTCCCCTGGGGGATGTGGTTTGGGCGGGTGCTAAGCCCCGAATGTATTGTGATTCTAACAACGCCTCTGGTCAAGGATATCGTTTTTATTTTGTTTCACTAATAATGAATTACTGTGATACCTTTGATGAATTACATAGGAAGCTGGATCATCTTCATGGTTCTATAAAAATAATTAGCGTTATTTCTTATTCAGACAGATTATATGTTTCATATTTTGTTTAACTCCTAATAAAAAAGGAATTTCATGAATAAGATTGCAATACTAAGTTTTGAGGTAAAACTGATTATGTCCCGCTGCATGTGTTCAACATTGATCAACTAACATTACACTTCAATCTCATTGTTAAGTTAATTCGCATTCAACTGCAGGGTGTACAATGTTCGCAGGGAGCATTATGTCAATTTCCATAGGATGTCAGAGCGTTCTGCCAAAGAGTAGAACTAATTAATTTGATCAGGGCCCGGTTTCCCAAAGCAAAAAGGTGATCGTAAGATGATGATGATAATGAGGCCCGCGCGTCAATGAAAAACATTTTTATGCACTGCTCCGTAACTGTAGAAGTTAGATGCTTCATTCTTCTTCCACGTTAAAAGGGTTATTTTTCTGCAAATTACCACGTCTCATTTGTGTACTTTCGTCAACCTGAAGCCCCACAATCGCAATCACAAAACCTCTATTTTAGGCGTCAAGGTCACACATTTTTATTTATTGCTCCAGACCTGTAGAAGTTAGAAGCTTCATTTCTTTTCTACGGGAACAACGACATTTCGCTGCAAATAACAACGTCTCGTTTGTGTACTTTTGTAAACCAGAAGCCCTGCTTTCGTGATCACAAATATTGATCACCTATAGTCCTTCCGGATTTCAGCAGCACCCCTAACTAATTATACTTGATCTTTTTCTGTTGTTTAGAAGTCTACAATACATAAACCAATCCAATGCGAAGTCTATCCATGTCACCCTCCTCCCCAAAAGAGAGAGAAAAAGCGAGCGAGCAAGCCAGGGGGAGAAGCGCGTCGCACTTACCATGCTCCCAATAAAGTCATTATGCACTTGGATTGCATTGAAGACGCATTCAGTTACTAGAAGCAATTGTTTTGAGAAAAAAGAAATGGCTCAACGGCGAAAGAAGTGGAATAAATGATTATGGAGAGCGAGGATAGTGAAAATGGGTCTGAACATTCAGACGATGAAAAGTATCAGGACGGAATCAACCTATTTGTAAAATAGGGTAAGTGTAGCCTAAATCCTATTCTATGATAATGTTTATTATTATTTTGCATTGTTTTAGTGGAATTACTAGGTCTATATGATTACTTGATATAGGTACGGTAGCCAGTGGTCAAATGTGCGCCTATGCTGTGAGGTGTAGAGTGCCACTGTGGATATAACCATCCAAAGGAAGACTGGACACATCCCTGTTCTAATCTCCACCTCTTCCAGATATGGCACATGTAGGGAATTCCAAAGTAAATAAAGGCACCCCCTATTCAAGACACCCCATAAAATTTTTTAAAAAATCCTGAGTTCAAACAAGAAGGGACTGCCATCTAGTGGTGGCTTTTGAAAGTACAATATGACAGAATAAGTTCAGTGACCCATATGGGCATTTTCAATGATTTTCAGAATGTTTGAGATAAAAATGGATGTGGACAAGAGTAAAAAAAAAATGCCAGGTTAATTATATTATTTTATAAATTCAAAACCACTAAACTTGTACTTATTCTGAACCCCTGGGGGTATCCAAATGTAATGTAAAACAGGCTACCTATTATATTTTACTATTTTGTTTCAATTTATAACCAAAATATGTGCACTTGCGTTTTTACATTTTTCTGACTATTTCACATTATTACTCATGTAAGTGTCTCAAAAAATTTTTTTCAATACATCCCCCATGTAGCTGAGGGTCTGCAGAATTCCAGAATATAAAGCACTTCCTTCTACTATAAAGGATGACCATTTTAGAAGCCAAAATGTCAAGGTAGTGACAGGCGGATTTTAAAACCCTAGCCCTTAGAGGGTTAACAGGCACTTCACTGTTTTTGTGAAATAGCGCCTCCTTCAACATGAGAGAAGTGATCGCAAACAGTTAATATCAAGGCAACAGAATGAATAAAACTTATCAAAACAGTTTTGATTTATTTAGACAAATTACATAATAAGTGCGTGACTGGGTGTAAATGTAACTGAATGCAATTGCTCAACTGAAGATAAAGAAAAATGTACGTAAAACAAGAAATAGGCTAATTAAGAAAGTGTTCTAAATAAACCGTTCACAAGTCTGAAACCCCGCATCGTACTGCTACTATTATTTGATGTTAAACCATCGTAAACTATCGGGAAACCAGGCCCAGGTTTATTTTTATTTGAAAACATTTTGCCTTTATGCTACTCACAAACACAAATCTTTTAATACATGGGAATTACGGTGAAGGATCCTACTATTTAACAACACTATCATCACACTCCAGTCAAATGCTGAACACGGAATCCCAGAAAAAAAATGTAACGTCTAAACTGTTGGGATTTATGGTACATATTTTTAAATTGCTTTTGTATTCTGTTTTCAGCAACACCATTCAAGCCATTGATTTCCTAATGAGTGAAAATGATGAGCAGTCCACTCAGGAGATTAAGGATCTGCTTTCATCAAGGTATAACATCAACATCGTTGTTATCACAATCAGAAGACAACTGAAGGAACTTGGGTGGAGTTATGGAAAAGCTCGGTAAGAATTTTTTTGTCCCGACTTAAATGTTACTGAGTACTAACTAGTGGTGTAATATTCAATATAATTGTATAGTATTTATCACAAAATGTACAGAACATTAACCATTTGTTTTCTCTGTTTTTACTGCAGTTTGGATCCAATGATTCGTAAAACAAACAAAGAACTTCGTGTGCTGCAGGCCCAGGCATGGATCGAAAGTCATGAGAAATTCAATGATGTCATCTTTACCGACGAAACCACAGTTGCCCTTGAGCAATTTGTGAAAAATTGCTATAGACAACCTGGTAGAAGATCAACTAAGCCGTCTCCCAAGCATCCACTCACACTCCATGTGTGGGGGGCAATTTCTCATCAGGGACCAGGCCCGTATGTGATTTTCGAAGGTAAGTTTAATTAAGGCTACAGCTAATTAAATGCTAAATTATATATTTTTGCCCACATAATTTTAGATTACAATCTGTCTAAATTAATAGTAATAATTTACAATTGTTGTTACATCCTAATTTAGGTATTATGGCTCGAGAGTTTTTTGAAGAAGAAATCATCAAGGGAAGTGTTGGACCCTACATCAGAGATGTTTTTCTGGGACAACATCGCCAGCTGAGTAAGTACTGTAGAATAGTGTACACATTATTCCAACACTATTAAACAACACATGATGCACCCCTCCTTCTATAGAAGTACATTATATCTAACATTCTCTTTTTGTTTCCACTAGGTCACCGGATTTGAATCCAATAGAAAATGTTTGGAATGAACTAAAAACATTTGTTCATAAGCGTGCCAAGCCGACAAGCAAAGATGAGCTTGTTATCGCTATCAGAACGTTTTGGCTCGAGAAACTGATGATAAAGGCCTGCAACAAATACACTGACCACATCTACAACGTCTTACGTGTAATCTTGGAGTTGGAGGGATGGGCAACTAAAATGTAGCATTGTAAATTCTATATGTTGGTAAAATGTTTGACTGTACATTATTTAATTAAATATCTCGATTTTCATTTGATATTACTTTTGTCATTATTTAATTTCTAACAAAATTATCTGTCCTACTGTACAGTACCGGGCCGTTATAGTGCGAGTTATTTATTTATCAATGCAATTGATTTGGAAAATACCGTTTTGAAATATACACCCTCTTCCTTACATGACTTCCTAAATAGGTTTGTATAGCCTTAGTAATAAAATCAAGTTTTATATTAGCAGAGAAAAAAAATATCCAACATAGCCTACACCATAGCCTATACCATTCATATTCTCTGATTATTTTACTGAAGATTCAGTTTTTTATGTAGCCAAAATCATCAGATGTAGCTATTACACGAAATAATTAGCCTATCAAGGAAACGGCAAGTGCACACGGAACAAGACCAAGGAAAACTGTGCATCAGGGTTTAAGTTAGCCGGCAAATGTGGCTTTTCGCCGGTATCAGGTGAGTCCGGCAGATTAAAAAATATTAACCGCCAAAATGTCCGGTGGGAAAAATGCCAAATGAATAAGTAAATATATCAATAACATATTAAATAGCCTGATATTGTGTGACCTGTATGATCTGTTGCCACGAAAACAGCGAGCCTCTGCTCACTCTCACAATAAGACATTACTCAGTCATGTGACTAAGATTGGTGCGAGAACCAAAAGTGGCAACTCCTACATGTGACTCTGAAATGTCCAACGCGAAGCAGACATAACCCGGCCGGTTTAAAAAAATCATAGTGATGGTGCTACTGAGGCCAGCAAACGAGGTTTAGTAAATGATCTGAGCCTATAGTATAGCATCACAACAATCTTAGGCCTATTTCAACACTTCAGTCACCACCATAGGGACTTCCATGAAAAAGTCCATATGGGGGGTTGGGGTTCTAAGCCCGGAATGTATTGTTATCCTAGCAACGCCTCTGGCGACAGCTAGGATCTGTGAACTGATCTTCACAATCAGTTCACAGATTGTGAAGAGTTAATTCTGCTGACTAATTTAAATAAAAAAATATTTGTTGGATCATAGAGTTTGTGTTTTATTGCTGTTTAAGTGTAGGGTATTATACAGTATGGCTATTTAAAACATATGTCCGGAACTCTGGAATTTTAACGGCCATATTGGCTGACTTGATAAGACAAATAAGCGAGTGAAACACGCTTGTCTTTTAAATAATAATGTTGTGAAATGAGGCTACATTATGGGGCATTATTTTAAAAATTAATTGAACATCTGGATTTTTATATTGCTTTTTTGTCATTATTTCATCAAAACAAAATTGTCAGGCCTACTGTACTTGTCTGTTTTAGTCTAACTTTTATTTATTTGTCAATGCAATTGATTAGGAAAATACCATTTTGAAAGCTACACCCTCCTTTCATGACTTTTCCTAAATAGGTGTAGCATATTACATTGTTCCGTTATCAGAATTCAGAACTCACAAACTGAAAACTATTTGGAGAGTAATTATTGTTTTTTTACTCCCTATTCCTAATAACTGATTGGGCATGTGACAATACAAGTATTTTAACAGGCGCTTTGTCTCACTTATCTTTCTCCTTGGGTTAATGTGGAGTAATTAACAGTAATTTGTCGACGAATTACAAGGTCTGTTCAAACGCCATTTTATTAGAAACTTTAGAAAAATCAATCGTTATTTACCTCTGAAAAAAATAATGAAACAAAGATGGGTTGAAAGTGTAGCCTATTGCCAATTAAACAAACTAAGCGTCCTTCATGTAAACGTGCTATGTTAAACAATTGAATTATATGTTTGTTTGGGTCTAGTGTGACATATTGTAATTTATGAAAGAAATGTGGTGGGAAAAGTAATTTCTTTTTTTATTTTAAGAAGTTTTTATTGATAGAAACAGATGCAGTCTTCAGGAAATATTTGTGCAGAAAAGTATCATCAATGACGCAATAAGTAATGTTGGCTTGGTAAAAGTCTGCAATTAGCCTACATAAATGTTAACTTAATCATTGTAATCAACTGCTTTATTTGTACTTCAGTTAAAATAATTACAATTAACAAAAAGAAAGAGATTCATGTGTGTAGACCTATAATTAAATATACATTCTCAGTTCTCAGAAATAACAGTTAATCAAGCAAAGCAAAACAGCAACATGGAATCAAACACAGTAACATAGCAATCCATGAATAGGATTATAGTAGACAATATTCCTCCGATTTCTAATGTTTTATTCTGGCCATATAAATACAGAAGCAGGCTTGAATAACAGCAGTTTCAGGTGGGTGTCGACGTTCTCACAGATGCCTTCTGGTGGCCATTTGTATTTTTTATTTTATGTTTTTGTCCATGCCGCACGGCACTGTAACTTGCCGCGGTATACCGCGGCATGCCTCGTCGCGGACCACCCCCTTGGGTCTGAATGAGCGACATCTGTATGTTTAATAGCAAACAGAGGCGTTGCTATGTTCACTGAAATGAACTCCTGGGACGGACCCTCAAAGACGTGCCGTTCTCGTAGCCTATTCACTTCGCAAAAATGATAGTGTTTTTCTGAAAACTCCTCTCGGTTTTTCGTTACCTTAATCATGTCACCTATGCTTGAACAATGCATTTGCAAGGAATAGTGATTGGCAACATGGGGACGCGCCAAAGATCTACTGTAAAACAACACTCACCGTCTTCACAGTCAGATTCTGCTGCTCTGGGCTTGATTGCTATGTCTGACTGTTAGTTCCGCCCCCTCATTAGCTTAAGGACAAGTAAATACAGAAATAAATACATGCAGAAATAAAATAATATGTAAATAAATAAATACAGAAATAAAATAATATGTAAATAAATAAATACAAAAATAATAGAATATTTAAATAAATAAATACAGAAATAAATATATACAGAAATATATGATAATGGAAATTAATTAAAAAAATTAATAAAAACAGAAATGAATGATCAAGGAATTAAATAGGGAAATAATATTGATTGATTAATACATTTATTATATTTTTATGCATAAATATATTTATTGATACATTTATTTATTTATTCATTTCTAATTTTGGCAGGTTTGGTCCTCCATAAACCAAGAGCAATTGAAATGATCCAAGAGCAAAGAAAAAAACAATGAAATGACTATGCGAGAACTACAAGTGAAACTATCACAACATAGGATGGCTGGCTGGATAGCTGGCTAGCTAACAAACTACTTTGACAAGGATAAATAAATCCGTCTGAGAGCGACACGTGTGTCAGTAGTGTCGCTACTCTATCTAGTAATGAAGCCTATACCCGGTTTACTAGCTAGTAGTGTAGCGATACAACGCTAGCTTTTAGTCAGACACGAAACAATTATCAGAGTCAAGCATACATATAGCTAGTTGGTTACAGTAGATATCAAGCCACATCTTCCAATAACGTTTTTATAAACAGCTTACCAATTTTCTGCATAGTTGCTGTTTTCACCAGGACTTCAGGAAAGATCACACTTCGTAGCTCTTGAACCAAGACCTTATGTAAGACTAAAGGCAAGTGCCTGATTGGCTGGAGCAGAGGCCAAGATGGTGTAAAGAAAGCTAGCGAAGAGATAACCCTATTAGCCTCATTGGAATGCAAGTACAAATCGTTTTTGCAAATCTAATGCGGAATGTTTGGATCAAAATTCTGTAAACAAACAGAAACCAATCCACAAACACAGTTGGCTATCCAGAAATACGATACATTCCACAAACTCAAATGTCACTCACAAATAACTCTTCACCTGTTGAAAATAGTTTGCATAGGCTATTGTGAATTCCGATTGTAGATCGTGTTTCATATTTAAAGATCGTAAAGTTTATGTTTGTGAATTTTAAACGTGCATGTTTGAAGATTCTGAATTATATTTGTGGACCGTGTTTCCTATTTACAGATCATGATGTATTTGTTTTTTAACATTTGTGCAATTGTAGATTTTCATGTAGTATAAAACATGGCAAAACTTGAGTCAAAATGTTACAAACAAATAGGAACCAATCCACAAATATGTGATCCGCAAGTAGTGAATTTACTGTTCAAAGGTGTGAGGGATAATCACAAATCATTTTTCATATATTGAAATCATTGCTTTGAGGTACAAATAGAAAGGAGTTTATTTATGGGTAGTGAAATATATTAGTGGATCGTGTTTTGTATTTGCAGATGATGAGACATTTGTGGATGTTACATTCATTTGTAATTTGTATTTTCTGATTATACATTGTAATATACATTTGTAAATTTTGGTCTGCACATTTGCAATAATTTTGAAGCAATTGTATCTCCATACATGCCCTGTCGCGGACCGCCACCTTAGAGCTGGAATTAGATGAGCGACATCTGTTTCTGAATTTGTTTGATAAACAAACTTTAGCAGACATGTTGCAAATCTTGAAATACCATATATGCGACAGACCAGACATCATGTAAAGTTGATCAGTCTTTTTTCTTTACCGGAAGACAAGTAAGGTAGGTAAAACTTTCTAGGCTTTAATCTGTCATTTGCAAGATCAATAAAAACGAAATATAATGCATTTGAATAAAATAGTAAGGTAGACGATAATTGGGAACGGAGGTCTTATTTTTTAACTAAGTCGGAAATTTCAGAAATGGTAATTAATGACATGCTAGTTAACATTTTATGTCGCTAATAACCAAAAAACAATGACGAGTTGATAAAAATATTATTTGGTACAAGAAGATATTTTTCAAAAGGAAAGTCTTTGTGTGGCACTTTCAATGGATCAACTATGAAAAGTACACCTGGCTTACAGCGTCGAAGGAACATTGTTGTTGTGAGTACGTTCTTGTTCATTTGGCACCTGTAATGTAATTGATTTGGGTTTAGCAATGTCTATTTGTGTTGCAGCGTCCTGTCATACTGCATAATGGTACTGTACATGGTTTCTATCACCATCATGTATTCATGTTTCTGTAATTAGTGTTTTGTAAGCCTCTTGTTTTATCACTTTATTCCACTGTCACTGTGAATATGGGGTGGTTACATTGTATGACAATAGCCTATAGCCCAAGTGTCATGGTGAGGTTATCCGAATTATACAGCAATCATTGTGCCATTATATAGCCTTAGGAAGCCAATCATACTAAAATAATTAGCTTTCCGTCCATCATGCTGAAGTTATTCATCATTATTGGTAAGTGGGATAAACGTGCCCCCCATGGAAATCAAATGCCCGTCCAAGATGTTTGTTCTGGTAACGGGCCTGTATCTACTCGACAGGTAAGCAGGTTAATATGGACTGTAACAAGTTAATAGTTCGTTTTAACTAGCAAGGTAGTAGATAAATGTAGCTTCCATTTAGATGTACAAAAGTTGGTCAGGGGCTAATAACTTTGAAGAGGGGATGATTACTTTGTAATTTAAATTACGCTAAATGGGCTTAGAAAATACACTGACATGCTAATATGATATAGGGGAGTACTGATTTCATTTCTAGTTTGACAATTATTAGGTTCAAATTCGAACTACAAAATTTAAAAGGAGTTTGCGATTCTGTGATTAAGTGACCGTACATCATTGTTTCTGACCAGCTGATTTCACCTACACCATATCTATGCAACTGATCGTGTACGTTTCATGTAAAGTAGTTGGCATTAAACAAACTGCACTCTCAAAACTGTTAAAAACAACTATACAGCTATATACATGCAGGCCGATTTATTTAACTTAGGTAGCAACAATTAGACTCTACATTAGAGATTCCTCTGCAACAATAAAACTGTCTGTCTGTTTTCGTAGTTCACCTTCAAAATAAAGGTCTGCAGTGAAACGTTATGTACATTTGGCAGCAACAATAAGACTTCCGATTTTCATATGTTGTCTTCAAAATAAAGTTCTGCACTGTGTCCATAGTTTGTATTGTGTAGGCTACATTTTCAAAGGAAAAACTATGTAGGGGAAATTATAACTGAAACAAAATTACAATTTAAATAATACTGTACATAAGTTAATACATAAAAGAATATTATAAGGTAACCATTTCTCAGCACACTGAGAAATGGTTAGAGCTTATGTAAGGTAATGTACAGAAAATTCTCTATTATAAAAAAAACTTTTTTGATGTTATTGTTAATTTGCTTGTGCTCATTAGATTTGGATAAGGATTGTGTAACACATCCAACCACACTATATTTTCCATCCCCTCCACTGTAATCTACTTGGGATACTTTTTGCGGAAAAACTCTTCAAGGCCGCAGTGAATGCATTGTACGAAATACTCAGGAGAGTTTGTAAAAGTACAAACATAATGTGAAATCATGGGGCACTGTGTGCTACATACAGCAAAAATTTATTTTCTACTCCCTCTTTAAACCCCGATGCAACACACTATAGTGTACATGGAATTCATTCAACTCATTAGTTAGTAGGTAGTGGCTTTCATTAGGAGTCTGGTGATTCTTGAACAGTTTTAGATAATGGTTAATTGAGAGTGAGCATCACAAAGAAATTGATATAAGTGGAAAGAAAACACTTACTCAACCTACTATCCCAGATAAATTTAGAGCCAAATCAATAATTTCTAGAGCTAATACCAATTAACTCTACTCGTGCCAAAGAAATAACAAATGCAATAGTGACGTTTATGGCAATGGATTTGCAGCCTTGCCAAATAAATGCCAAGCTGTAAATAGTTATATTAAAATAGGCAACAAGTGCTGGACATTGTTGCCACCAATTCCAAATAATTAACATTTGTAGTTGTTCAAGTTCTATATTTTTAAATAACAGTTGTATTTAAATAACAGTTGTTTTAATAAAAAGCTATTGTTTTTAATTTACAAAAGGCAGCGAAGTGTTTGTCTATCCTGAACAAATCCTAATGTCCACCAGAACTGTTTTATTTTGGGCTTCCTATTACGTAGCTACATAAGATTATAGCCAGCAAAGTTTTTGTCTGTCCTGAACCTCAGGCATCATGTGTGTACAGGAGTCGAACGCGGGACCTGTTCTTTCGTAGTCCGCGTCTCTAACCACTACACTACTTAACATGGGTAGTCAGTAGTCACTCAGTCAATCAGTCAGGGACGGACTCAGTAAGAGACATTCACTCTTCCAGGCCGGCTCCGCTTACGCGGTCCGGCAAAAATACTACTTTCCAGGAATTACTCATTAATCCATGCACATAACATCTGTGTTTCATTGATTAAGGTGTATATTAAGGGGTGTTGGTATTGTAGAAAACTAATAAATATTACACCTTAATTTACAAATCAAGATTTCACCCCTTAATTTTACTTTATTCCATGCACGTAATCCATTAAAAACTATTAATTTACACCTTAATTGCAATTAATAACCATTAATTACCCACTTGAAAATCCATTAAACACCACCTTAATTATGACTATTAAGGGGTAAATTAAGTATACTTTAAAGGTACAATTGAGGGAAAATCTTAATGGATTTTAGCGCATTTTAAGGGATTTTACCCCTTAATTTCCCCTTAATCCACCCATGTAATCCATTAAACACTATTAATTTACACCTTAATTACAATTAATACCCCTTAATTAACCTCTTGAAAATCCATTGTACCACACCATTATATCAATATTAATGGGCGAATAAAGTACATTTTTGAGGGATTTTGTTTAATTAAGGGATAGTGATAGATGGCAAAAATTAAGGGATAGTGATAGATGGCAAAAAAAAAAATTCTATGAAGGATGACACTGTTTATCTTAATAATGTTCAATCAGAAAAGTACCTGCATTTGCGTTTCTTAATACATTACACAACAGAATACAGATCTCAACAGTTATATCCACAGGAATGGTTTTCACTAAGTAAGTCTAAAATCATTGGCCATTATTACAACAGTGACTAGCCACATGTAAAAACAGTAGGCTACACATTTTACAGTAGATTACTAGCCACATCTTAATCTAGCCAAAATAAAAAATACATTCTGTGTAAAACTCACTGTAAATCTCAATGCCATTGAAATCCCTCAGACACACACCACCTAAGACACCCCAGGATGAACTGCTCCTTTAAACTTCTGCAACTAAATGACCAATCTTCACGAAACTTGTTATGCTGCCTCTACAAACATAGGTTGCTCAATGCAATCTTTTTCTCATTAGCACCTAAAACAAAATGGATGATATTGACTGATAAACATCCACAAGGGTGTGGTGTTGAAAACAATAATTGTGTAATGAGATATCAGTACAAAGCAACATTTGATACACGTTAAAAAGACTGCCAAGAGGCTTCATATTTAAGAACATTCATATAAACAACAAGATGACAATTTAACACATATGCTGTATCTTGATCAGATTGACTTCTAGTGATGACATTTTGGATACATGTTTACTGTTGACAATTGCTATCGCATTCAGTATCTCGGACCATTTTGACAAAAATTGACAGATAGCATTTTCTCTGGAACTTTAATCACTTAATGTAAAAAAAACTTGGTTGGGGGCCATGAGGCACTTGCCCTGCTTGCTTGTTCTCTAAACCGCCACGACGGAAAACTGTTCTGATCTAGTTGTTGACTAATACTGTCTGGTAACCACTTGGGCTAGTTGTTAGACTATGGCTACTATGACATGCATTAGTAGTTCCCTAAAGTCAGATAGAACCAACTCACATTTCCCGCTTCACCATTACTCATCGACATTTAATCTTGCAAGCACAGGTGGTTAGCTTTCTTCTTTTCACCCCCTACTGTACACACTGTGAGTTCCTCGTCAGAAATTAAAACGACTTGCTGAGGGTGTGAAATAAAGATTATGGCCTTGAAAATCTCCAAGCAGCTGGCCTTCCCATAAGGAGCCATATGGCCCTCTGTGAGCTGGCGTTATTTTAGCATTTAGTCCTGTTGAACATGCTAGGTTAAATTAAAGTTCAGCATGCTGTCTGAGGAGGATGAGACCGCTGCACTAATTTCCATGCCTTCCCTCTGGAGCACACTGGAATCCAGCCTGTAGCCATAGCAACTGGCAAGGTCTCCATTGCACTTTATTCCAATGAATAGCCCAAAGGCACTTTTATTCAAGACTACTTACTCACTTTTGTCTCTCCTTTTGCTTAATGACATGTGGAATAACATTTTTAGCACAATAAAATACCTTTTTGTGGTGTTGGTAACTTTTTATTATATTAATACAGTATCCACCTATGTCATATATAACATAGATAAAACACTTGCTATAAGAACAGCAGATTATTGCTCTTTATATTAGCCTGTACTTTATTATGACAATCATTTATTACCTGGAGTGTTCTTTGAAGTTGTACTATTTAACTTTTTTAAATTCAGATATACAGTTTTCTTTGAAATCACCTATACAGACTACATTTCACTGATTGTGGGGTCTTTGGAACATTTGATGCCATCAAGGCCATTTCAAAAGCAACATTATATAATCTCATAAGGCTCTGGTCGTAACCATAGAATGGATGTTTTAGAGTGTCAGGGGAAGCAGCCCGCCAGTCATGCTTCTGCTTCCTGGGAAGGGAGCACTCACCAAGAGCAATGTGGCTGGATGTGAGTAAGGCACTTTGGCTCATCTCCCTGTCTACCACAAGTGGCTTAGTCATCGCCCATGCCACTACAGTGCACTGCCAATGCCAATACCCTGTGACAACATGACATGGTGTCTTTCTCACCATGGCCCTGTCCAAATACTAAGGCAGAAAACAAAGTGGTTGTTGGTCTGAAACTGTAATGAGATGTGCATTGATAGGGTTTGTCATCTACCTGTACTGCAAAAGCCATCTTGACCAAAGTGAAAGTGATGAGGGTTGTTAGGTTCTTGTGAAATAATTTTGAGCCTGTGACACATACACGCATTATGGAGAATATTCTAGAATAATTCAAGATTACGTAAAGGGATGGAAAAACAAATGTATACAAATGGTAAAGTACTGAGGTTAATGAGGGTGTGACAGGTATTTTGTGGTAAAAGGGCACCATCCACATTTTTTTGCTGTTCCAATCTAAGACCTACATTTTTATGTCTGTCACGGCCTGTGCAGGAATGGTCAAAATAATACTGTGAGCTTGGAATCTACAAAGTGGTGCTTTTAAGGTCATGTGCAAGACACTGACTTTGAAGTGCACTGCAACCTCCCATATTTTAAATTATGACAGCAGGAGTGCTGGAAAGACATTGAAATAAATGTCCCTCATACCTGTAAATTGACGTGCCAGACCTATAGTTAGGTAGCGGAAGTACTGTGTAAGTAGACTTTGTTACATCGTCGGAATGTTACTAATTGCTGATATGTCAATCATACATTCAAACCTATTGGTTGTATTTGAACTTGTATGATGGCCATTTATAAAATGTTTGTTCCCTAAATCTTTTTATGGGACTGAAAAGAAATCGACTGCCATTTTAGTTCAAGTCATGTAGTAACTGAAAAGTTACTTGGAAGGAGAGAATGTTTTTCAAAGGCTTGTTCAGAACTTTAAAGATTTGGGCATTTCAACCATAGGTTTGCTGTCAGTATGCTGATAAGGTAAACCAGCGTAGTATTATCTCCAATGCCGATGAGTATGCCTATATTAAGGAGCTTAGGGCCATAGTGGAGTGGTGCCAGCTTAACAACCTTTCCCTTAATTTAAAAATAAATAATGGATTTGATCATAGACTTCATCTTTACCACAACAGAGTCAAACGTTTGGACACATCAACTCATTCAAGGGTATTTCTTATTTTTAGCATTTCCACAATGAAGAAAAACAGTGAAAACATCTTAACTATGAAATAACACATTAGCAATCATGTAGTATCCAAAAAAGTGGTTGAGACACCAGACAACATGGCACCTTCCAAAACACATCTTAGATTAGATTCAACTTTATTGTTATTGAACAGTACGAGTACAGAACAATGAAATGCAGTTAGCATCTAACCAGAAGTGCAAATGGAAGAGGGCAGGAAATGTGCAAGTATTAAGTAACGTGTATCTTACGTTAAGTGGAATGTATAGATGTGCAGTCAAGGCAAATACAGTGCAAAATGGCAATTCTAAATGAGCAATGAAGTCAAATAGGGCAGGAGGTGTAAGGCAGTCTGTGCAACTGAAATTCAGGGATAGCAGCAATGAGATTCCTGAGGTAGACAAGTAGTACACGGGAGTAGTGCAACAAGGTCCCTGAGAGGCAGTACTAAGCGGTGGGCGGGTGTGAATGGTTAGTGATGGATCACAGAGTTCAGCAGGGTTACAGTAGATGGGAAGAAGTTGTTCCTGAGCCTGCTGGGGTGGGAACGAAGAGACCTGTACAGCCTGTCTGATGGTAGGAGGGTAAACAGTTTGTGGCATGGGTGTGAAGGGTCTCCGATGATTCCGTGCGCCCGGTGCAGACACTGATTGCGCTGGAGGTCCACGATGGCTGGGAGCTGGGCACCAGTGATGTGCTGGGCGGTTTTCACCACCCATTGTAGGGCCTTCCGGTCGGCCACAGAGCATCCGCCAAACCACATTGGCACAGTTCGTCAAAATGCTCTCGATTGTGCAGCAGAAGAAATTCACGAGGATCTGGGAAGACAAGTTGGCCTTCTTCAGCCTCTGCTGCGCCTTATTGACCAGGGTTGAGATGTTGAGAAGAGGTCCTTGGAGATGTGGACACCCAGGAATTTGAAGCTGGACACGCTCCACCTCAGTGCCATCGAGGTGTGACTGCTGCCTTTAGACTTCCTGTAATCCACAATGAGCTCCTTGGTCTTCTTTGCATTGAGGGCCAGGTTATTGTCAGCACACCATGCCACCAGGCACTTAACCTCCTCCCTGTTGGCTGACTTGTCATGTCACTGATCAGGCCTACCACCGTGGTATTGTCTGCGAACTTGACAATGGTGTTGAATCTGTGTACAGGAACGCAGTCGTGGGTGAAGAGGGAGTACAAGCAGCCTTGTGGGACACCAGTGTTCAGGATCAGGGTGGAGGAGGTGAAGCTGTCTAACCTGACAGACTGGGGTCTGTTGGATAGGAAATCCAAAGTCCAGTTGCAGAGAGAGGGGCTGATCCCCAGGTCATGGAGTTTGTTGACCAGCCTAGAGGGGATGTCCGTGTTGAATGATAAGCTAAAGTCTGGTTTTGTCCACGTGTGTCATGGCAGAGTGTAAAGCTATGGAGATGGTGTCCTCTTCGACCAAATTCAACCGATAGGCAAACTGGGAGGGATGTTGGGGGGAGGCAGGACTTAAGGTGGGCCAGAACTAGTCTTTCGAAGCACTTTATGATCGTGGGGGTGAGTGCAACAGGTTGGAAGTCATTCAGGCAAGACGCAGTCAACTGCTTCGGCACTGGCGCAATGGTTGTAGTCTTGAAGCACGTTGGAACAACCGCCTGGGCCAGTGACAGGTTGAAAATGACAGTAAAGACCTCGGCCAGCTGCCCAGCACATGTTGTGAGCACACGCCCGGGGACGCCATCAGGACCGGCAGCCTTGCGTGCATTCACCCTGCTCAGTGCAGATGACACATCTGTGGTGGGTAGACTGGGGGAGGGCGGCGTCTTGGGGGAGTACGTCTTTAATGGCTGACTCTTTATTGTCCCTGTCGAAGCGGGCATAGAACGTAGAATCTTTCATTACACTACAATATGAAGGAAATTTAAAATGACAATTCTATGTTTATTTACATATTCAATGATTCTTCCTTATTTAGTACAGACATATTTACCTATGTACTTTATTTCTGTTCTAGAAGGCAATCATTGGAATGTTTCTGTTTGGTGTGAATGCAGGGATAAAAGGTTTGCTTGTTATTGCCTAGATTGCTTGCTCCTCGAGATAACACCACTCTGTCTTTTGAGATGGCCCCTGAACAGATTGGAATGTGTCCCTAATTGATGAGGGGTCTATTCTTCAGGACTAGTTTTGTTATCCTTAGGTCAGTAAATCAAACCCCACAACTTTAGTTTTGGGATATAAACCAGAGGGGGTTTGGGAAAGCTCTCTCTTGCATTTTCCTTCCTTCTGCCTGCATCTTTGCTCTTGCAAACATCTTAAATCTCTGGAGAGCTTTTATCTTTGATACTTGTAATTGTAATACTATCTTAATGTATTAAATTAATTTGTTACATTAATTCATTAAAATGGTCAAATACAGTTTCTTCAACTATAAGAGGGATATGCAGACCAAGGTGACGGGGAGTGATTTTTCAACACAGCAACCCTACTTTGAAGCCACACCCTACTGTTGATATTACAATGATCTGCAGCACAACCAGGACGGGGGCAGCAACGAGTGGGCAGGGGCAGCAACGAGTCTTTAGGGCCTGGTACTCAGGAGGTGTGGACCAAGACCATGTCCTCCTAAGTTTAAACAGAGCAGGAGACAAGGAAAAAATTAGAGAGTGCATTCCTTAGGTTTACAAGGATTTACAGTGGGGAAGGAGAACTGACCCTACTCCCCTGGCACAATAATATAGCAGTGTAAATCCTTGGGGTTGAGACATGGGTGTCCAGTGACACTGTGGCCCTATCCGGTGGGGATTTACAGTGGGGAAGGAGAACTGACCCTACTCCCCTGGCACAATAATATAGCAGTGTAAATCCTTGGAGCTGAGACATGGGGGTCCAGTGATCCTGTGGCCCTATCCGGTGGAGGCCCCAGACAGGTCAATCAACCCACATTATAGACTGGACCACCAGTGGGTTTTGCCACCAAGTACTAAGTCATGTTTTGCAGAGGGGTCGAATACTTATTTCACTCATTAAAATGCAAATCAATTTATAACATTTTTGACATGCGTTTTTAAGGATTTTTTTGTTGTTATTCTGTCTCTCATAGTTCAAATAAACCTACCATTAAAATTATAGACTGATCATTTCTTTGTCAGTGGGCAAACGTACAAAATCAGCAGGGGATCAAATAATTTTTTCCCTCACTGTACATAAAATCCTAGATAACTACTATCATTCGTTTTGTTTCTTTTCCCTTTTTGCCTAACTTTTACGCACTCACAACACACGCACCATCACAAACTGTACCAAACAGCTATCTAAAGTTAAAGTCAAAAACAATAATACCTATGATATTAGGAAGTCGAATAACATGTGATTACCCCAAAATATGTCACTGAGGGTACAATTTTGACACTTGCACTACATAGCTTTCAACCTTACAGAAAGCACTGACAATCTGTTTTCACAGTCTGGCATTTTGGAAACATCATCTGCACAACGACTTTGAGGTATTTTGGGGACTGGAGTCCTTTAAAATGTGACCACGGTATGCACATGCTTTAAGGCATCCAGAGTGGATCTTTACCCTCATTTTCTTTCGTACATAAATTATATACAATTGTACAGCCCTCTTTCATTGCACTAATTCTTATGCTGGGTTGAACCAACATGGTTTAACTTTTAAACTGGATTAAATCAAGGTTTATCTACTAATCCCGTTGCACCAAACTTTAAACCTAGTTTAAATATAGTTTACAATTCATCCTGGTTAAATCTAAACCTTTGGCCATCACAGTTTAATTTCCACTTAAACCTAGATTAAATTCAAGTCTGTTGCACCAGTAATTTTGAACCTAGTTTAATGATGGATTGGAAATTATATTTAAACCACCCCTGGAGGAGGTTTATGTCTGGTTAATTTCAGTTTTATGGACAACATGGCAGTATATCTTTGCTGGATGAGAATAGAAGAAAGAGTTCCTCGCAGGAAATTTAGAGACAGGTTAAACCCAATTGAATTTTATAACAATAGTGAATTTTCCCAGCGGTATAGATTTACAAGTCTTATACCTCAGTGGGAAGGTTGGACCAGCTATCAAGCATGGAAGTGAGAGGAACTCTGCTGTGCCACCTCTTCTCCAGCTCCTAGTAGCTTTGCGTGTTTATGCTACTGGGTCTTTTGAAATGGTTGACGGGGATCGTTTTGGAGTTCACAAGTCCACAGTCTGCAGAATTGTCAGCAGTGTCAAAAGCAATTGCATGTTTAAAGGGTCAGTATATTCTATTCGAACCAAGGTGGGAGATAACAGCTGGATTTTACAGGAGAGCAGGTTTTCCTGGAGTAATTGGCCCTATTGACTGCACCCACATACCAATAACTAACCTAGGTGGGGAGAATGGGGAACTTTTTCGTAATCGAAAGGGCTACTGCTCAATTAATGTCCAAGTTGTGAGTGATGACCAGGCCAAGATCACACACATTATCGCTAGATGGCCAGGATCCACACATGACTGTTGAATCTTTGATAACAGTCACATTGGTGCACTGCTGGAAAGAGGGGAGATCAGTGGATACCTAGTGGGTGACAATGGCTATGCATGTCGCTCATACCTGATGATTCCTCTTTTGAACCCTCAGACCCAGGCAGAGAAAAACTACAACTACTCTCACATTAAAACATGAGGACTAATTGAGTGATTGGGGTGTGGAAGCGGAGATTTCCATGTTTACAGTTGGGACTCCGCACCAAGTTGGACACTACCCTGACCATCATTGTAGCCGTAGCTGTGTTATACAACTTTGGGAAGAGAGTAGGAGACAAGCTACCAGAGGTGGATGAGAACCCACTTGAGGATGAGGATCTGGAAGATGCTCAAATAGAGAATATTGTAAATGCAAATGGCAAAGCTGTCAGGAGAACACTGATTGAAAACCACTTTGCAGCTTAATTAAGGTAAGCATTGGCTGAATATATTATATTTTGATTGATATGTACAGTGTATATATAAAGTCTACACACCCCTGTTAAAATGCCAGGTTCTTGTGATGTAAAAGAATGAGACAAAAAGATAAATCATGTCAGAACTTTTTCCGCCTTTAATGTGACCTATAACGTGAACAATTCAGTTGATAAACAAACTGAAATCTTTGAGGGGGAAAAATAAAAAATAAAAAACTCATAATAACCTGGTTGCATAAGTGTGCACACCCTTAAACTAATACTTTGTTGAGGCACCTTTTGATTTTATTACAGCACTCAGTCTTTTTGGGTAGGAGTCTATTAGCATGGCACATCTTGACGTGGCAATATTTGCCCACCCTTCTTTGCAAAAGCACTCCAAATCTGTCAGATTGCGAGGACATCTCCTGTGCACAGCCCTCTTCAGATCACCCCACAGATGTTCAATTGGATTCAGGTCTGGGCTCTGGCTGAGCCATTCCAAAACGTTAATCTTCTTCTGGTGAAGCCATGCTTTTGTGGATTTGGATGTGTGCTTTGGGTCGTTGTCATGCTGAAAGGTGAACTTCCTCTTCATCTTCAGCTTTCTAACGGACGCCTGAAGGTTCTGTGCCAAAACTGCCTGGTATTTGGAACTGTTCATAATTCCCTCCACCCTGACTAATGTCCCGGTTCCAGCTGAAGTAAAACAGCCCCAAAGCATGATGGTGCCACCACCATGCTTCACTGTGTGTATGGTGTTCTTTGGGTGATGTGCAGTGTTGTTTTTGCTCCAAACATACCTTTTGGAATTATGGCCAAAAAGTTCAACCTTGGTTTCATCAGAACATAACACATTTTCCCACGTGCTTTTGGGGGACTTGATGTTTGTTTTTGCAAACTTCAGCCAGGCTTGGATGTTTTTCTATGTAAGAAAAGGCTTCCGTCTTGCCACCCTACCCCATAGCCCATTCATATGAAGAATACGGGAGATTTTTGTCACATGTAGCACACAGCCAGTACTTGCCAGAAATTCCTGCAGTTCCTTTAATGTTGCTGTAGGCCTCTTGGAAGCCTCCCTGACCAGTTTTCTTCTCGTCTTTTCATAAATTTTGGAGGGACGTCTAGTTCATGGTAATGTCTCTGTTGTGTCATATTTTCTCCACTTGATGATGACTGTCTTCACTGTGTTCCATGGTATATCTAATGCTTTGGAAATTCTTTTGTACCCTTCTTCTGACTGATATCTTTCAACAATAAGATCCCTCTGATGCTTTGGAAGCTCTCTGCGGACCATGGCTTTTGCTCTGAGATGCAACTAAGAAAATGTCAGGAAAATCCTACTAGAACAGCTGAACTTTATTTGTGATTAATCAGAGTCACTTTAAATGATGGCAGGTGTGTAATAACTTCTATTTAACATGAGTTTGAATGTGATTGGTTAATTCTGAACACAGCCACATCCCCTGTTATAAGAGGGTGTGCACACTTATGCAACCAGGTTATTGTAAGGTTTTTATTTTTCATTTTTCCCCCTTGAAGATTTCAGTTTGTTTTTCAATTGAATTGTTCACATTATAGGCCACATTAAGAGTGGAAAAAGTTCTGACATGATTTATCTTTGTCTCATTCTTTTACATCACAAAAACCTGGCATTTTAGGGGTGTGTAGACTTTTTATATCCACTGTATGTGCACTTGTATAACTTAAACTGTACTTAACTAATATGCTTCTTATTTTCCCATCCATACAGGGAGGAACTCATCTGAAGAGACTTCCATTTTGATTGAAATAAACATTTTACTTGTCACAAATAAATACAATGATATGATTACATCATTTTTACCAAGAAAGCTTCAAGTGGCTCCTGTGGTTGTAGCTTGCTCAAATTCAGTAGCCTTTGCCTTTGAAGAATCAGGACCTCTTTTTTTAATAATAGGACCTCTTTTTGTAGCTTAGCATTTTCAATGTCCAGAATGCATCTTTCCTTCTCAAGTTCAATGATTTCCTGGTGAGAGGAAAGCTTTGCACGCTTTTCAGACGGAGGTCTCACAGGTTGTGCTGCTGCTTCAATGCTCGTATCAGCTGGCTTTAATGGCTCGAGCACAATGACAGTGTCAACTACAGGTGGTGGTCATATAATTAGAAGATCATCAAAAAGTTGATTTATTTCAGTAATTCCATTCAAAAAGTGAAACTTGTATAATGTATACATTAATTCCACACAGACTGATATATTTCAAGTGTTTATTCCTTTTAATTTTGATGATTATAACTGACAACTAATGAAAACCCCAAATTCAGTATCTCAGAAAATTAGGATATTGTGAAAAGGTTCAATATTGAAGACACCTGGTGCCACACTCTAATCAGCTAATTAACTCAAAACACCTGCAAAGGCCTTTAAATGGTCTCTCAGTCTAGTTCTGTAGGCTACACAATCATGGGGAAGACTGCTGACTTGACAGCTGTCCAAAAGATGACCATTGACACCTTGCACAAGGAGGGCAAGACACAAAA
>JACXGI010003281.1:31093-64149 GCA_016801175.1 Esox masquinongy | reverse complement strand
GGACTGGTCACCCCTCTGAGCCTGGGTCCTCTCTAGGTTTCTTCCTAAATTTCGGCCTTCTTAGGGAGTTTTTCCTAGCCACTGAAATTCAACACTACTGTTGTTTGCTCCTTGGGGTTTTAAGGCCGGGTGTTTTGTAAAAGCACTTTGTGACAACTGCTGATGTAAAAAGGGCTTTATAAATAAATTTGATTGATTGGTTGATTGATTATTTTGAAAGCGCCTTGTCTTTTAAAACAAGCATGCTCCGAAATCTGTGACGTCACATCACGTGGTATTTTTTTCTCCGAGGCAAGCCTCCGCCATTTCGCCTCGAGCAAACTAGGTTGAAATTTCGAAGCAAGTCTCGGCTTCATGCGCTTCATCACTACGCAAATCCATTGTAGCTATCGAGTTGTGACAGTCAGCTAGCTAGCTTCTTACCCTGGGTTGTCACTCAGACGATGGCTACCTTTATATCAATGTGACAACCATTTACTGACGGTTCAACATAAACGTGCGCGTGCAGTCAGTTACTTTTCTCTGACCTCACTCGCTAGCTTGATACAACTTAGCAGCGCCGTTCTCTGCCTCTGATTACAAGAGGGATACATTAGATACACACATTTACCTGCCGGTGTGGCGGATAGCCTTCTGAGATTTACTTGCCAAACGTAAAATCTACCCGCATTTGGCGCTTGGCGGGTGTTAATTTCAGACCCTGGATACAAGAATGTGTGGACATGACCATTATTGGCTCACCAGTGGCTAACCAAAAGTTGCAAGTGATTGATGCGGGACAGGGAAAGATGAGACACTAAAACAACTGAAAAACTGTGATATCAAGTTGCTTGAGAAAAGAGGGACAACTAAGAAGAACAAGAAAAGAACATGTGAAGTCATGTAATAGCCCAGAATTAATTAAGATAAAGAACAAGAAGTTATTAGGTGTCCATTTTGCCTGAAATATAGGCCAAGCCACCCAGTGTTGCCACCTCACCCTCTACCTGGCATTACCCAGAGGTCTGTAGGTGTACCAGTAAGGAAATCCATGTCTTCTAGACATGCAAGTGCAGTATTCAAGAGATTTGCCAAGGATTTTGTCCATACCAGTCCTAGTCCAAAGTTTCCTCAGTCAACCGGACTTGTGGAGAAACCAGTGCAAACTGCAGAAAAAATGATGCAAAAAACGAGATAGTGGAAGTGACTTTTACAACAATCTCATTGTGTATCGATGTATACCACTAGAGGGCAAACTGTCACCGACTCAGTTGCTCATGGGAAGAAGGACAAGCTCCAATCTTCCAATGACCGAAGAGTTTCTCGGAACCAAAGAAGGGAAGACAGTGAAAACACAAAGAGCAATAGAAAACAAAACAAGTTCTATTTTGAAAGAGTTCACAAGTTCTATTTTTGAAAGACCAAAGATTGCCAAACTGTCCTACCAGTTTCTAGTGAAGATGTAGATACAGATGAATCAGTAATCTACATCAAAACCTACCAAGACCTAGTCAGAAGACTGAGTGGTGATGTGAATCCTGAAAGACTGACTTGCTAAAATAAACAACAAAACAGTGAGGGACATGAACGGTAAAGGTTCATGGTGAGAGTGATGTGAGAGTACCCTCACCTCTCAAGCTAATGAGTGTGAATAATTTAAGTTTGTTTAGTGTTGATGTTAATTTAGTCAAGTGGACTAAAGAATGCCGATAAACAAATAAATACAGAATTATTATATATAGTTAAGACAAGAGTAAAGCAGTACAAAACGAAAAAGTCATATGTAAGGGGTTAATTTATAAATGCGCCCTTGTGCATTAATAGAAAACAGTTGGTAATTGTCAGACAGGCCATATACGGCCAGACTACGTGAGACAACGAACGTGGTTGACTTTTGTGCTAATTCGGTGCCGAATATCTCTAAATAAAAACACGTATTTCATTTAATTGTATCATTTATTAACCCAACGAGCATGAGTAATTTTTTCGGGCAGGTGATATACCTGTATTTCAACCAGTTTTTAATCCTATTGTCTTCTGAATCTAAATCAATTATTTGTTTTCAAGGGAAGGACTATGTTAGATTTCAGACGGGTGATGTGACTGTTGCTCCCCCTTTAAGAACGAGACTACTAAATATATTTTGTAGTCCGTTTTAGAGGTAACCTATTTCGGTTGCAAAACCATAAACTTTGCATAACTTTTCACCTATTCAACGTTTAGCGAAATGAATATGCCGTTGCAGAAAGTTGCCTATCCTGCTATAAAAAACCCACCCAGTTGACTTGGTTAAAGCCCTCAATAGCACTGTTTATGTTCAAACGATATTTTTGACACTAGAAGCGATATCTCTTTATTGACAACGCATGGGCAACGTAAATGGAATAGTTTAAACATTGTTTATATAACTATATATGTAAATACGCATACAAACCTATTCGACATAGTGTTATATCCGGTGTAATCCGCAGTAATCTCCGTAGCTGATCGTTCTCCTCCTGGTACTCTGCTACTGTTTTCTCAACTGCCCCGAAAATCTCCACAGCAGCCGCGGTTAAACGCTCACTTAAAAACACACGCAACAACTGCAGTTTAGACATTTTAGTTGAGAGTTGGTTAGCTATTTGGTTCAGACAGTTGCTTTCTTTACTACACACGGCAAAATCAAAACAAAGTCGTCTCAAATCCGACTTCCGTATTTTAGTCAAGGAATTTTCTAATGTGCAGTCAAACCCAAAATAACACAACAGCGACGCCAGGTGGAGCGGGGTCTATTATACAAACCCATTCAAGCAAAATTAAACGATAATTGAACGATTTTGTACGATTTTGACTGTACTACTAGCTTAAATATAAGCATTAATGACTATAATACATATGCAGTTAATGTTTTAACTTATTGTTTCATTTAAGTCCTATATTTCTTTCTACAAAATTTGTCCAACTGCCTGATGTTCTCGTTTGGTAAGGGAAGAGGAGACTGTTTTTTAATGAAACCTTTGTTTTACAAGACAAGTCAATTAACAACAAACTCTTATTTACAATAGCGGCCTGACAATTTATTGTTTGGATTTTGTCTTGTAGATGATTCTACACTTAGCCCCTTTAACTGTAGGCATGATTTTACACATTGCCCCTTTAATTTAGATGTGGTTATCACACTTTTGTAAGTATACCCTTCCAAAATATGATTACAGTTTTGAAACTGCATTAAAAGCGCTGTAACTATTAATATGCTGATTGATCCTGCTTCATTAAAACATAATGAAAAGATAATAAAAATGATTATTATTATTATTCACAATTCAATGTGATAGTGTTTTTCCACCTATACCAGGTTTAGTCTTGAAATACCAAAATGACACTAAACAACTGAAATAATAAAATAAAAAAATTGTGTGAATGAAAATGAATAAAGCATTATTATATAATTTCATAAAAGTTCCAAAAAGACAAACTAGTATTTTACAAATAACATTTGCATTTAAAAAACTCTATTTCACAAGCATTAACAAATTTAATAACTATGACATGAACACAATACTCAGTATAACATGTGAGGGGTGGTTTGAAATTGTTAGAGAAAAAAGTCCCATTGTTTGTATTAACTAGCAATGCATAATTATTTTTTACTACTATTAGTGATGGTACTGACTCAGAACTTTGAGTTGTTCAGTCAAAAGAACGAATCGTTTGAGTTAGTTTGTTCATTTGTGATGAAATTGAACAAAGCATTCAATCATTCCCAAATAGCCCTTTAGGGTTTTTAGGCTGTGGCACCTGATATTTATACCTTAATTTAACAGGATGTCATAGATGACCATTCAAGATTTCCCAAAGACTCACATCAAAACTTAAAATTAAAATCTTAATCAGAATATACATACATTTGATTTTATTCTTATAATTGTGGCAAGCATGTTTTTTCAAATAAAATCATTTATTGATGATTTTGTTTCCTTTAAACAATTTTACCTCAATGGTTAGATTCATATGTGTGTCAACATGAATATGTAAAATAACAAAATGCTATCAAATAACTTTTTATTTTAATGTGACAAATAAAAAAAAATATGGATCATAGAACCAACCCAAGAACAATGATTAGGAACTGCAATCATTTTGGATTTCCTTAGCTTGTTCTACTGAAGTGAAACATAACTCAGTTATGAAAACAACTTGGTAGATGGTTAATTAAACAAGCCAGCTAACTACCGCCTTGTTGTCCCAAGCGAAAGCTTTCATTGGTATAAAAGCAAATTAGTCTTATCTACTTGTGCAGAACGTGTCCAAACAAGACCAACAGAAACGGCTTTATGCATTAGGGGAAATATTGTTTTGTAAGAACACCATTTAAATGCATTAGCTAGTTGTCTCTTTTAGACCAGCATTAATAAGTGCTTCAGGGAGTGAGGAGTCAATCTGCCTGAGTGGCAGGTGAGGAAGATAAAACTTCACCCCGATCATTTCAAAGTACCATTGAATCATCGTAACATGAATAGAAAGAATCAGAAAATAACAAAAATGATCATGCCTTCAATGGGCATGTGAGGGTAGGTTTCTTGTAATGTTAGAGAAATCATTCAATTCAGTTTTTGAAATACAAAAGTTTCCAGACCTCCAAGGAGCTGTGATGCGCTTTGGAGGTATGGCCTAAAGAGATTTTGACGTCAGTGGGGAAATATCATCTAGCTTTTTGTAGCTGTATTTATTATTTTATGCAAGACAGGTACAGTATGAGCAACATTAGTATTTGAATAGCTAAAATCCTATTGGTTGAAGAATTGTTCCTACTTCCAAAGCACCCAGACTTACAGCTTCCTAATTCAACTGGGAGGGTTTTAAACTCCTGTGTATTGTCAGTTCATGTGTGATTAGGCTATGCTTGCAACAGACACTCTTTGCACAGTCACCAGAAGTCAGACATGGGCCTTCAGTTTACAGCGGGAATTGTCAAAACCATTTATGTGAGTCAGAGACAAAAGGTTATTAAGAGTAATTCTCTCTGTTCTCCACAGTTTGGAGAAGAATCAAGAACTGAAGTCCTCCTGACCACATTACCATTTCTTACAGGAATAATTAAACAGAGAGCATGTTATGCTTCTCTTCCTCGGGAAAGGTCTGGCATCCATTATCTTCCTGTCTAACGTGGAGTTCCTCTTGTTGCAGACTGGTCTAGGGTTCATCCAGTTCCTCTTTCATTTTTATGTGCTCTGGGTCCTCTAGCCCCAGACTGGATCTCCACTCCTGTTTACTGTGTTGATGTTCAAGGGGATCCACCTCTTCAAAGCACTTCAGGGAGAGAAGAGGAGCAGAGGTTACCTACGGTGGCTCGAAAGTGTTCACCATCCTTGGATTACACTACATTTTATGTTATGACATCAAAATTGAGATTTTACTACTGAAACAAAAAAAGGTCAAAGGGTTGTCAAAGGGAAAATACAACCTCAAAATTGTTCTAAATTACTTACAAAACAGAAAAAAACTCATTGCATAAGTATTCATACCCTTTGCTATGCCACACCCGAATGAGCTGTCATGCAACCAATTGTCTTTAGATGTCACGTAATTAGTTTAACAAGTTCAACTAGCATGCAATCAAGGTGTTTTATATAATTTCAGGTTAAACACCCCAGTCTCTGGGTGGTCCCAAATTGGTTAGTAGAATTCCTAAAACAAAGTTCACCATCCAGACAAAGGAACTTTCAAAGCAAATTTGGAATAAGGTTATTCAAAAGCACCAATCAGTGGAAGGATATAAGAACATTTCTAAAGCATTGAACATTCCCCAGAGCACTGTATAGTCCCTTGAGAAATGGAGAAAATAAGGCACAACTGTGTATCTTTCTAGAACAGGGTGTCCAAAAACTGAGTGTAGGGGTGGGAAGGTTACTAGTTAGGGAGGTCACCAAGAGTCTTATGAATAACTAGGATTTATGAAGTATAGTTCAGCAATGGCTAACATAATAACAGGATATGACCGGAAGACAGTACTAATGGGGGTTTACAGTCAGGCAGTATGAAACATTGTTGTGATCTTGGGAAACATGTATTTTTAAAGTTAAGCAGGATTTAAACGAGGTTCATGCAACTCTGAAGGAGTTCCAGTCTTCCACGTCTATGTTTGGTGCAAGTCTAACAACGCACATCATCCTGAGAACACTATCGATACTGATGGTATGGCAAAATCAAGAATGCATATTCTATTCTCTGTGTTATGCATAGTATGTTCACTGCTTGTAAAATTTGTGTGTAATAGGATATTTCTGTACACACATTTTATGTACTGAACTTGCAAAGCCACAGAGCAAGAGGTGAAGATATTAGGACGCTGGGAGGTAAAAGGAAACAGGTGATAAGAATAGTGCTATTAGATGCAGTACATAGAACTGATTTGTTCATGAGTTACTGGGCAACATGTGTGAGTCTTAGAAGGGTAAAGGAGGAGGTTAAAAGGTAGCCTATAATTTAGTTTATCTAGTTTATCAGAAACTTTAAGTAAAGCTGTTGCAGGGCAGGTTAAGCTACATTACGGTGTATGAATTTAGGAACATAAGCTTGTATGTAACTTCTGTTTGGCAGAACTACTCTGACAAACGGGAACTCCATGTCTTTATTGTTGTGAGTGTTCTCTTGATCATCAATAAAGATGTTTGTTGGTAACTCCTGATTTCTGAGTTCTGTCTCAAAACAAAGTAGTTTGTGTAAGAATAGATTCCACTACACAGAGAGACATGGTGGTGGCAGCATTATGCTATGGGTATGATTCTCTCCATCAGGGCCTGGAAAGCTTGTGAAGATGGAGGGTGAAATAGCTGCAGCAAAATACAGAGAACTCCTGGAAGCAAACCTGCAGAAGTCTGCCAGAGACGTGGGAGAAGATTAATCTACCAGCAGGACCATGACCCCAAACATACAGCCAAAGCCACACCGGAGTGGCTTAAAAACAAAAAGGTCAATGTCCTGGGCTGAATCTCAATTCGCATACTACATACTACGTATTGCAAGTACTTTGCAGGTGATGATGAAGTACCTACTATTCAGTATATTGTTAGTATGCCAATATTAGGACATCCTACCTCATCATATACACATTCAAAAATCACACCAAGTTTGAATATTTAGCATTATTACCATTGGGTGCTGCAATGCATTGTTTTCTTAAACATATTTTACACTTTCACAGCCTTTACCTCTGGGATCACCTGATCAACTTACCTCCTGTAATTTATCAGTCCTCAGTATTAATCAGGTGACAGCACAAAGCAACTTTGGTTATTTCAAACTTGCCCTGGGATCTTTTCATTTCGATCTTTTCATTTTACGTCATTTGAGGGATTTCACTGAAATCAGTTTACCAGGCACTGGAATGTAGCATAAGGCGTAACGTGACACACTGCGAGGTCAGTTAACTTCCACCCTGGTTATGACACGCATCCTAAGCCTGGAATGGTCCTATCGATCAATTCTCAGACGGAGGAACTTTTTATGTTGCCACTCGGCGGTTCCTATAGCTCAACAATATTTGTAGCCGCGCTTATTTAGAACCGATTCACTCACCAAGCCTGAGGTACTGAATGTCGCCCCATCGTATATGTGCTGGCTCTTAATAGTAATTAGGCCCCCTTTTAGTCCGTTTTGACTACTGTCTGGTGCTTTCCAAGTTGTGGGTCTTTCCCGGCTGTAACTCACTATCCCTTATCAGCCTGTTCCCCTCCTTCATAAACACCATGAATAAAAAGTATTATAAAAGGGCCTGGAGAGTCCCATAACAAGATTTTTTTTTTGGATCAAAGACCCGAGAAGAGCTGACCTGACTCCTGGCTACTGGATCCTCCCGGAACCTGTTGCTGTCTGTACTAGTGATTGATTACACATTTTACATAACCGTACAATGGTTGGTTTACTATGATATATCTTCCACTCCCCTCCCTTTGTGTATGAAGGATATACATATTATACATAATTGTTCAATGATTGGTTTACCATTAACACATGACCTAGACTTTACCACCCCTCCCATAGTCCTTATTTGGAGTCTATGTAGGCCCTCCCCATTTCTTCACAGAGCTGCTGAAAGTTTTCTGTTTTACTGGGGTCTTTGTTTGGTTCATAGGCAAACACCAAAGGGGAGGGGTGTAGTTGGACGTCATCCATTTCAGGTCCTGGTGTAGACTGCTCATCTTGACACACTGGTCTAAGTCAATCTATTGGAAGACTCTCCCAAACCTACTCTAGAGTTGGAACAATTCCTGAATTGGGCTTCACAAAATTGGGAAGGCTGAAAAAAGTTCTTAAAAAACACTACCTACCGTGCAATGATGAGGTTGCTCCTTTTAACTTATGAAACACTGTCTTCAGTAAAACAAGTTTGATTGAAAAAGAACACAGCAGCACCAAATAAAAAAAAAGTTGTAAAGCACAAAAAATGATCCAGGTGGTTATTAATAATACAAAACATTTCAAGTATCAAAGGATAGACACAACATCTGTGGAAATTGAAACAAAATCCAGTCATACCAAAATTTGGGACATTCAATTTTAAGCCATACCAAAAATTTTCAATCTAGCCATACCAAAATTTGTTTAAGCTCATACCAAGGCCATGGTGTACAGACCAAATTTCATTTAGTGCTCTGTGCCAGTCAGTGCTCATAGGTTAAGGATGCTGGTTATAATGAATGTCAATAGAGGGGGATTATGGATAGTAAAGGAGAGCCAGCAGAGATAACATTATTAGACATTATTATGAGAAAGTGTGAATGGAAGAAAGACAGCAATAGAGGGGTTGTTCAGATTGTTTTCACACTTGATTTGAACAGATGAAAATAATTTATCATGAACTTACCAGTAGAAGTTAAGACAAGAGCAGGTGATACTGGTTTGTTTACTATGATTTACCATTATAGTAAAATAAATAGCAGAAATGCTGTGACTTTTTGCCAAAATGTGTTATCGTTCATTACGGCGTCTTGCGCTAATGATTGTGACTCACTTAGCCTGCCATACATATAAAACTATCAGCGATTATTTTCCACACTAAGATGTAATCCTTTTTACTGTTGTTTTTAAGGAAACTAATAAAAAATGCTTTCTTCTACTAATATATTTGAAACGTAGGCTAAATTGACGACGGAGTGAACAACAAAATTGTCCACAAGCAAGCAAGTCGCATTTTGTTCAATCACTGCCCCTATGTCTGCTGTCTTTCTTTCACGGAATGCAAAACCCAAACAATACTTGCCAATCCACCTCTGTTGATCTTAGTGCTTATGTTCTTTTTCTTTGTTTTTGGGGGGCACGTCACAACTAATGTAACGTCATTTACTGTTCTAGTGCGTGAATCTAACTTACACTCATAATTGGTAGAATGTGTTTTTCATTTAAGGTATAGATATTCATAAAATTTTGAAACATGGAGCAGAACAAAGTCTGAGTACCACATAGTGCAGCTAATTTGTTAACAGTTGTGGCTTAATGTGGTATTGTTTATAAGAAAAAAATTGGAAGGAGGAAGAGGGAGGAAAAAGAGAGAGCAAGAAAGAAGAAGAAAGATCCAACAGAATATGACAGGACAAATCAAAACACACAGGATGACTAACACAGACTATTGGGAGCTGAAACTGGGGTTGGACAGGGCTAACCAGACAAGAATTGGCAGTTTGATACACTGAGAATGCTTTGCTGCCTAAAAACCTGGAAGAAAAGAAATCCTCACATGAGCTAAATCTGAAGCATCCTTGTGTTATGGAGCAAAATCAAAAACACACAAGCATGTCTACAGAACAAGAGAATCTTGGAACAGCCTAGTCAATCTAATAGAGATTTTGTAGCAGATCTTAAAACAGTTTATGCAACAACAAAATAGATCTACAAGAGCTGTCTGTGTGTGGCTGTATGAGTTCTGTGATGAACACCCTGTTCTCTCCAGACCCTGGGCTGTTTGCAAGATGTTAAGATCAAGAGTTAGGTGCACTTCTATGGAAAGATGTGATCTTTCAACAGGGGCAGATGAACTGTTTGTCCTGGTGCATTCACAAAGACTGCACTGCTGTGGTTGCAATAGTGTCATGGGTGTCATCTCTTATCCTGTTCTCTACATTGCTCTTTCGCTCTTGAACATGCTTTATCATTTTCACAACCGCTACTTCCAGCTTCTTTGGATATCTCCTCCACCTACACACTTTGGCTCACTTTAAAGTAGGGTTGCACACAAACTAGCCCTCTACCCTCTTTTCCGGGGGTTCTTGAACCTTTTCAGCTTGAGACCCAAATAAGAAATGTAAAGTTCTTCCATTACCCAAATCATCCTCCAACGACACAAATTGCGTGATCGTTGATGTATTTTCCACATTTGTCACCCTCTTCTAATGTGCTTAGGGTCCATATTGGTCCCATAGTTTAGGAAACCCAGCCATGAGGATCATTATGGCATCTGGTCTGTGTCAGGTCCTGGCTGGGGTTCTCTTGTCATCTCTATGTGCCTGGGGGTCACAGTCAGGGCCTGACCGCAAAGGTGCCTCTAGACATCTCTGGGCTGCAATTTTAATTGTCCTCAATTAGAGGCAGCTGCCCCGTGTTACCTTTAATTGGGGACCTTATTTAAGTTGCCCTTGGTTTCCTTAGTTTGTGGATCATTGTTTAAGTGTGTAGCCTTTCGGATCTCGTTTTGGTCCTCTTCTTTTGTGTTGTGTCTGAAAGCACAAATAAAAGGAATGTTTTGCAACAGCTCTGCGCCTCGTGTCCTACCACACCACAGCCGTGACAGTCTGAAGTTGTGCACTATAAAGCACGCAAAAAGCATGTGTTACCAAATGAAAGTTGTCAGAGAAACATGTTCAGATTCTTTTTTTCAAATGACATTTTATTTCATTTTATCTGCTTCTTGTCAAACCGCTCTGTGGCTTAGCAGTCCTATTTTTTTTCGCATACCCACCACAGACGCTGCGGAGCCAAGTCGCACCACCTTCTACCATAGTCTCAGGAACTGACTTAGACCAGTGTGTCATTCTGGACTCGTCTGCTAATTTTTCTTTAATGATCTAACAATAGTCAGATCATTAAAGAAAATTTCAGAAAGCAGGTTTAGTGAAAACCTAGAGTTAGTTGACTCAGAGTTGATGGAAACTCTGGGTTTACGGTTTCAAAGAGCCAGTTCAGCGTTTCTCTGAGTCAGTTACTACGGCAACATACTTCGTGAAGCTAACCTGCTCGCTAGCAGGTTTTATCCAACTAACACTGAGTTTGTCCTACTCTTTCACTGAAACCTGCCATCAGAATTAGTCAGACAGGGCGTGTCCTTTTCTCGAAGAGCCAGTAGAAGCACAAATACTCTGCAGAAATCTCAGTCGGGAGAGAGTGATCAGACCCTGTTTGGATGTTTTATCATTCCCTAATGATTTTCTGTTTGAGAATTATAGTTTTTCTGCACAATCGATCATTCATCTGAAAAATATTCTCAGCCCTCATATCGTTCCTATGATACATGGTGGACATGCTCTCAGTTCGGAACAAATTCTTTGTGTTGCATTTTTCTGTATAACATCGGTGACACTGAGAATAAGGCAACCATCTCTGTCGGGCTGTCAGAGATGTGACTCTTGCACTGAAACGTTTTCTGTACACTTTAGTAGTTTTCCTGAGTCACAGACACACAAGACTCAAAAAAGAATTCCACAGAATTGCAGGCATTAGTCTAAGCAGTATTCAGTTTATTTAGTATGAAGCTTTGAGACTTGAAGTGAAAACTGAGTGAATACTGCCCAAAAGCAACTATACTTCCTGAGGAGACTCAAGAAGTTGGGCATGTCTGTAAAAACTCTCACCAACTTCTACAGGTGCACCATTGAGAGCATCCTCTCATGCTGCATAACTGCCTGATACGGCAGCCGCTTGGATCGCAAGTCCCTCCAGAGGGTGGTGAGGTCTGTGGAGCGCGTCATCGGCTGCCATCTCGCCTCCATGCAAGGCATCTACCATACACTATAGGAAAGCACGGAACATCAAAGACTACATCCACCAAGGCTATAGTCTGTTCATACCGCTACTGCCATCTGGTTGACACTACTGGAGCATCAGAGCACGCACTTCCAGACTCAGTTTTTTCCCTCAGGCCATAAAGCTCCTCAACCAGCAACAATGATCTATGATCATACTGATCACACATGAACATTCCAAATGCTCTGATATCTTTCTATGTACATTTAATGTACATTAGAATATTCTTTTGTATGTACCATTTACAGGTATATTACACTCATTATATTTATAATATTCAATACTTATACCCATATTGTTCATATTTCCCATCCTACTCTCTTTAAAATTGCTGCTAGTTTACATTTTTATGTATATTATTGCTTTATATTTCTTAATTCTTACTACATAGATGTGTGCCATGTCACAAGAATGTCACTGTTCAGAATGACGCTGTGTTATTTGGTGCATTTGATAAATAAACTCTGAACTTGATATTACACCCACACGCACACATTATATAAATGTTTAATGAGTGGAAGACTCGAGATGCAACTTTTCTTTTTTTTCAGTTAATACTCATGCATTGTCTCGGTAAGCAATTTTCTGCCACGCTAACTCACGTTCTTTTGCTGCTGATACTATATTGCTTTTTTCTTGAATATATACTCATATTCTGCACGTGCATTCATTAATATATCTGACTCCACTGGGAAGAAGTACGGGGTCCGAGACCTTTTTTTCCTGTTGCTATGATGAATCAAAAGTTCTAGTCAAAAGTTCCCCTGTGAGTGTGGAAGCCTAGTTCTTGGTTGCTACAGATTGCATTACGCAGCAGTTCCTTGTGATGTGTGTCTACACCTTCATCTAGTGGTCACTCAGCGCTATTGCCACTCAAAAGGGAAATTGTGCTGTAGTTGAAATAATAAAGCAGGTCAATAGACGTTTAATTAGGAGCATGTTAAAGGTGCATTCTGAGTTTGGTACATTCATTAATTGTACTTTTAAACCAATTTAACATTTGAAATTTCAGTCACTTAGCAGATGCCCTTATCCAGAGTGACTAAGAGTTATTGACAAATGATATATGGCCCTTCTTGAAAAATACAACTTATAACAGCAGAGATTCTGAATCCTTCTCCCATGAGGAGATGAGATTAGCGTTGCCATACGATTCCCTACGTATTGGTCAGTTCAACTGGCCTGGTAAAGATATCAATGGAAAGCAAATATATGCCCAGTTAGGTGCTCTTTACGACTGAAGCTTCTTCCACAGTCGCCACAGCTAAAGGGTTTCTCTCCTGTGTGAGTCATGTTATGCCTGGTTAGTGTCTGCTTGGAGTAGAAACTTTTCCCACAGTCACCACAGTTAAAAGGTTTTTCGCCTCTATGAGTCAATATGTGCATGGTTAAGCGTTTCTTCCGATTGAACCTTTTCCCACAGTCAGCGCAGCTAAAGGATTTCTCCCCTGTGTGTATCAGTTCGTGTCTGGTTAGGGTCTCCTTGCGATTGAAACTCTTCTGACAGTTACTGCAGCTAAATGGTTTCTTTCCTGTGTGAATGATCAGGTGTCGGGAAAGATGGTTTTTTTGTTTGAAGGTCTTGCCACAAAACGGGCAAGCGCTGGGCTTTCCACCGTGGCTTCTGCAAAGTCCTACTGGGCCTCTGCTCATGGCGGAGCTGTAGATTGCGGCATTCTTAAGATTATCTACAAGGTTACCGGAAATGTCAAGACCGTTTAAGTTGGTCACAGTACCAAAAGAATTCAGATCCAATGGTTTGAAGTCACTCTCTCTGTTCTCCAAGGTTTGGGGAAAAGTTGAGGACTGACGTGGGTGCTCCTGAACACATTCACTTTTCACATAGGGAAGAGGGAATTTGAACGTTATGACATCATCCTGCACTTGAAGATGCTCTTCCTCCTCACTTGTCCGGAGTTCCTCCTGTTCCTCTTTGATTTGTGTTGGCTCTGGGTCTTCCTGTGTCAGATGTGGGCTCCACTCCTGCTCATCAGTTGGAACATCCAATTCAGAGAGAGGTAGAGAAAGAGGCTGGGATTCTGGAGGGAGAAAAGGAGGTGCAGAAATTATGTACTGAAGGCTTCAGAAGATCACGACCTATACATGTGAATTATAGACCGCTGTATATGACCCTTGAGACCTTCATAAATTATGCAATGGCTATAAATAGGGTATACAATGGGGTAGGCTTTGGTGCGGTTGGTGGGTTTTTATGGGAAGAAAATACATAAGAAAATACAAAAAATAAAAAGGTTTAGAACTTTTGCAAGAAATGTTGAATAATTTTCTATGAATTGCAATGGTTAAGAAGATCAACCATTGGAAAAAAAAAGTGTATATAGTGGATGAAACATTGTCAGCAGCTATATGTTCTCCCTTCCAGACTTTCGAAATCGTCACTGTTCCTGGCTACCTGTAATGATTTTTAAAATTGAATGTCCCGTTATATGGTTTCTGACTTTCCCCTAGAGCACAAAACCACCTGCCAATACTAAGACTAGGATGGGTTTCTATAAAGCATTGGTAGCTCATTTCAATAGCAAAGACATGTTAGCTGTTTGTGATATATTGCCAAAATAACACTGCAAAGTGCTGCATCCCGGCACTCTTGGTTGCATCGCACCTGAAAACAGCTCTTAGTCATGATCTATTGGCCATATACCACATCCTCTCATTACGTACTGATTAAATTACCACCTCCTCTGACTTTGACTCACCTTAACTGTAATGATAACCCTAAAAATGGCAACACATTCCATTTATTGAAATATCTTGTCACAGTTAAAGAACAAAGTGTCTCATAATGGTCCAGTGGTGTAAAGCTGCTCTATAGTGCACTGCAGCATTTCTTTCAACAAAACTCTGCTGTCTTTCACAATTCTCTAATTAATAATAAACTGCCCAAAAATATCTTTAAAGACATACAGCTCCGGAAAATTTAAGAGACCACTGCACCTTTTTCTTTCCTTTCCAAAAAAGTCAAAAAGGAAAGTTTTGAGTGAGGAACAGAAGGTTTAAAATTAAGAGACCACTGCAAATTGAAAGCATCTGTTCCTCACTCAAAATGTCCTTTTTGACTTTTTTAGAAAAGAAAGAAAAAGGTGCAGTGACCTCTTAATTTTTTCCAGAGCTGTATATAATAAAAAAAGTTTAAAAAATAGTATAGAAACAATTACAGAAATAATTGATATGCAACTGAAACCCATTGAGCTTATTGTACAACAAATCAAAAAAATTGCCTGCCACTACAAAATAGTGGCAGACGTGTGTCCGGCAAAGTTGTAGGTAGAAATGGTGTCACCTAAAACATTTGTTCCTCACTCATACAGTTCTTTAATAATATCGGAATTGAACACGTCATCCTCCCAAGAGAAGGTAATCTTGACAACCTACTGTTAAGAGAGGCTGCCTGGATCTTCAATCTTTAGACCCTTGCTCCAATCTGTCTCAACGTAGTTTGACCCTAAACTGTTTGTACTACTGCCCTCCCACAATAACATTGTCTATTTTTAATGTGGCCCATTGTAGGTCACATTTATGAGTATATGTTCTGTTCCTCTGTCATTCTAATGTGTTACTTCAGCAACTGACCAATAAGACAATTTCAATCATGATCGTAATCACTATCACCTGCATGTGTTCCACTTAACCACATACACCGATCAGCCATAACATTATGACCACCTTTCTAATATTGTGTAGGTCCCCCTTTTGCCGCCAAAACGGCTCTGACCCGTCAAGGCATGGACTCCACTAGACCTCTGAAGGTGTGCTGTGGTATCTGGCACCAAGACGTTAGCAGCAGATCCTATAAGTCCTGTAAGTTGCGAGGTGCGGCCTCCATGGATCAGACTTGTTTGTCCAGCACATCCCACAGATGCTTGATTGGATTGACATCTGAGGAATTTGGAGGCCAATCAACACCTTGAACTCGTTGTGTTCCTCAAACCATTCCTGAACCATTTTTGCTCTGTGGAAGGGTGCATTATCCTGCTGAAAGTGGCCAATGCCTTCAGGGATTACCGTTGCCATTAAAGGGTGCACATGGTCTGCAACAATGCTCAGGTAGATAATTCGTGTCAAAGCAACATCTACATGGATGAGGAATGGCAGGACCCAAGGTTTCCCAGCAGAACATTGCCCAAAGCATCACACTGCCTCCGCCGGCTTGCCTCCTTCCCATAGTGCATCCTGGTGCCATGTGTTCTCCAGGTAAGCGACGCACACGCACCCGGCCATCCACGTGATGTAAAAGAAACGTGACTCATCAGACCACCTTCTTCCATTGCTCCGTGGTCCAGTTCTAATGCTCACGTGCCCATTGCAGGCACTTTTGGCAGTGGACGGGTAAGCATGGGCACCGTGACTGGTCTGCGGCTATGCAGCCCCATACGCAACAAACTGCGATGCATTGTGTGTTCTGACACCTTTCTATCAGTACCAGCGTTAACCTTTTCAGCAATTTGAGCTACAGTAGGTCGTCTGTTGGATTAGACCACACGGGCCAGCCTGCGCTCCCCACATGCATCAATGAGCCTTGGCCGCCCATGACCCTGTCGCCAGTTCACCGATTTTCCTTCCCTGGACCACTTTTGATAGGTACTGACCATTGCAGACCGGGAACACCCCACAAGGGCTGCAGTTTTGGAGATGCTCCGACCCAGTCGTCTAGCCATCCCAATTCGGCCCTTGTCAAAGTTGCTCAGATCCTTACGCTTGCCCATTTTTCCTGCTTCCAACACATCAACTTTGAGGATAGAATGTTAACTTGCTGCCTAATATATCCTACCCACTGACAGATGCCATGATAACGAGATTACCAGTGTTATTCACTTCACCTGTCAGTGGTCATAATGTTATGGCTGATCGGTGTATAAGCATGTGACCTGCAGTGTTTGTCATGGTACACTGATGAAGACAGCTTGTCTGGTGAAAAGTTGGTATTTAATTATTGCATCAGAGCATACCAGTGTGCAGGTTTCTTATTCTCTACTTCCTGAACCCTCCAAAAAGGATGTTATGTTGGTGACAGTGATGGGATGTTTTTTTTTTGTTTTCATGTTTGGATCTGAGTATCTGCTGAAGTTGACTCGTGACCAAGGGAAACTTGGCTACAAGCTAGCTGGCATACAGTAGGAGCAGCGTGCCATGATGTTTCATTTGCACAATCACCTTCCTCACTGCTAGCTGTCGTACAAGCAAATAGAGAGTACTGGACTGTCCGTCTACAAAAAATCTTCACAGACCAAAACTTTCATCAGGACGTTACTGTCATATTGGACGTGTCTTTGGAGCCATATGGAATGGGTCTTCTCCCACCATTTACTCTGGTCCCGAGTCCTGTTCATTTCAACATGGAAAAGACAAGAAAACGTGTGTGGCGCACCTACACTGGAGGATTCTTCTCTCCACCTGATTGATGCCTGAAATGTAATGGATAGAGCTGCCTACCTGTATGCTGCGTGGGGGAAATATGCTGCCAGCTGAAGGTTGACTTGATCTTTATGAGGAGACTGGACAATAGGGAGGCTTTGGTTAATGTGTGTCCCGAAATCGCACTGAGCTTGCTGTGTTCTGGTGGACTGCACGTGAGCCGGTACTTTGACGTTTGCAACGGAAGGGAGCTTGATCTATTCTAGCTCATAATATAAAGTATGTGCTAAATTTTTGTTTTACACTGTTGGTCTGTTAAACATTTTTTTGTGGAGCTGGCAACCAAAAAACAACTAGCTGGTTGTGTTAATGGTGCAGGCAGGAGACTTGCTATTTATGTTCTTTTTGTTGGATTATCTCAACAAATTACACATTGAAGCGGTCTATTTAAAACAGACACAACGTGATTTAAAAGTATTGTGGATGTTTCAAATTGAAAGGGGAAGTATGTAACAGAATTGAATGATTGTCATTGGGTTGTTACGCCCAACCTCTGTCTAAAGTTACCTGTGTCATGTTAACTAATTGAGATGGTGGTTGCTTGTCTGGGAATAAAGTCATATAGAGTTGATCTCCCTATGCTGTTTTGGGTCCAAGTGGTCAATATACCTGATGGTCTGCTCCCTGAACCCTCCAAACAGCACATTACAGTAGTTTCTTAGTTTCATATTTTTTATAATTATTACATTCCATGTTCACAGGGCATCTGATAATGTAAGACCTGAGGCAGTTGCCTCTTCTGCATTATGTTAAGGCCGACCCTGAGGACATGTTCAACCCAAATCCTTTAAGTGAACTCAATGGAGTGGGTCTACCTGGGTAAACATGTTAGACAACTGGATTGTTATGCCATGTCAACTTGTTGCATTGGGATCCAATTGAAATAATTTAAACTGCTACTTTAGTCAATCATTGTTTATTGGCAAGGAGGCTATATCCTACAGAACGATGTGATACAGCAAACTCACCAAAAAACAAATGGCAAGCCTTTAGCTGGTCTGATCTGCATAATCAACACCGCTGTGCTCGCTACCACTGCCCAAAACAGCATGTCAAACTGCCCCGGTCAAGACAGCAGCTCGTAAAAGTACCGGCAAAACTCCTCTCCGGCTTTCCTCTTATAGCTTCAACTCCGAGACCGAGCAATTAATTCGACAAATATTCATACAATTGTGATATAACCTAACGTTCATATTTCGCTAACTGGAATTAAGGAGGTATTTGACTGACGCTATATCCCATCACCTACCGCTGAAAAGCTAAATTCATTCATCTTCTGTGGTTTGACAACTTCCTGTTCTTGTACAGTACGTTAGACTGTCGCAAATTCGGACATATTGAATGCATATTGTAAATAAAACGCAACGTCGTAACGGTGTAGAATGCCCCAATTGAAATTCATGACTTCCATTGACTTAAAAATTATTTTTGTGTGAGTTTATTATATAGGCCTACATTTTTTAAATTTATTTTTATCTGCTGGTGTTGTGCTATATATATATATATATATATATATATATATATATATATATGATATAGCGCCGTTTATACATTGCACTTTGATATATATATATTTTTTTTAAATCATGACTTCCACCGAATCGCAAGGGTTTTTCCGCACGCTGTGTTCGCGGCGTAAGTTGATTGCATGAAAAGTACCACGATAAATTACGCACTCTGCGTTCGCGGCGTTACCATACCGGGAAAAGCAGACGCGCTCTCCATTATTTGTTTACTCTAAACTGCATGTATACATTCCTTAGTGAATGCGGATATACAATCTTTGCTGAAAACATTTTTACCTCATCTGCAAATAGTGGAGTGACCTTACAAATTAAGGAGCCAAAGCCATCACCAATACGATTCGTTTCTCAACGTTAGCGAACGAACCATCACTACCAGCCATCCGTTGTTCAGTCGTGCGGGGTCAGCCCAAACTTAACTCCCAACCTTCTACAACCTTTCCCTGTTTTATTATTTCCTATCGCAATACTCCATTATATTTTGGTATCTCACGAGTATCTTGAAACAGCCAAAATAAGCAAACCATACGTGTTTGAGTAAAACCATCCTAAGTAATTAGACAAAATACGCACCAATTCTACATAGTTTAATATCCGCCGTGATCCGATTAGAGAGCATACTTCGTAGTCGACAATTTTCTTCCTGATACTCCGTTACTGTTCTCTCAACTGCCCCGAAAATTTCAAGAGCAGCCGCGGTTAAACGTTCATTTAAAAACAAACGAAACAGCTGTAGTTTAGACATTTTCCAGACGACTAGGAGTTACGTATTTAGAGAGTATGGTCTCGTCGATGAGGAAAGAATGATTACAAAGGAAACCCACTCACGGTTTGTGATCAACATTTAAAAAAGTACTTCCGGGTCACATAATTTTGGAATATTTCAAAATAAGTCGTCGACTGACTAGTGGAAAAGTAACATGAAACTGCGTATATTGATGAATTTATGAAAAAACTCTGAACATTAATAATAATTAATATTCGTCCATATTTAAGTGACGTTTTAAAAATGTTTCTGATTCTGATGTTGCAAGACCAAATACATGCAGCCAGTGTAAATCACTGTATATGGAATACACATCGTCTCACAGCGAAAAAACAATTGTACATGCCAGAAAATACTCAGAAGTGTGTAGAGTAAACATTTGGTATCAAATCATGGGGCACTGTAACTGCAACTGTAAGTATTGCTGGCTTCTTACTCCACCGATATCACGGGCCACAGCACAAGTCACTCTATAAAATACGATTTGCTTCATAGTGCATAATATATTATACATGCTGTAGTGATTGTATTGTAGGAAATTCTCAGGAGAACGTGTACAGTGAAAATAGGCGTTTTGCACCACCCATACCATTGGCCAAAAATCTATGTACATGAAATACACATTGCCTCACAGCGGAAAAAAATATTCTTGAATATTTCATAAATGTATAATGTCCTAGAAAACAGACAGGATAATGTCTAGTAATCAAACAAAATGAGTTTTGGAAAGGCACTGTGTGTTACATCCAGCCACATTATATGTTCTACCCCCTTCTCTGCCATCATTGCAATACACTGTAATATATTGTACATGGGTTGAATATCGCCTCAGAGCACAAAAACTATTCTACAACCAAATGGTGAACTGTTCTGTAAAAATTCTTGTCCCTACCACGATAGTAGATATTGGACATCTGCCTTTTGCTAACAGCAAAATTGCAAATGTGCATTCATGTCACATGTGGCTAGTTGCAATGGCTACCCCCACTAACTTGATAGCTGTTTTAGTATTACATTGTTATATATCAAACAAATCGTTAATAAAACATTGTCAGGACAGAGGGAGTCAGATATTATTGGTGCTCAACTTGCAGCTCAGTCATTCAAGATTAGTGAAGTTAGCTTTTTCAAGAGTTAGTTCTGAAGGAGTTTTTGACATTAAAAAAAATGTACAGGCTAAAAAATTAGCAATTCTTTGGGACAGGTTATCACAAGTTCAAACACAGCATTGGCCTCACTGAATTCTCAAACCTGATTTGCAGGATACCTTTGATGTTCTCATTAACACTTTTTGTTAATGTTTGCATCATCATTGAAATAACATCTAAATTCATCCACATATAACATCTAATAAAAGTAAATCTACTATGCATCTATTCTGAAAACACAAATTATCCAGAGCTGCTTTTTTTCCACAAACAGTTATGCATTTCTGTTCCCATCTTTTGAAAGATTTTTTTTTTTTTTTTTTACTTATTTTCTTTATTGTTTCAGTTTTTTTCAAGTCTTATGTCTTTGTGGGTGCTTTGTACATGCTTTAGCAGATTATTCTTATGAGTGAATCTTTTGCTACAGACTGAGCAGCCAAGGAGTTTTTCTCTGGTATGAGTCCGAATGTGCCTTCTTAGGGTCCCCTTCTGATTGAAGCTTTTCCCACAGTCACCACAACTAAACGGTTTCTCTCCTGTATGAGTCCGTATATGATCTGTTAGGTTCCACTTTCGATTAAAGCTTTTCCCACAGTCACCACACCTAAATCGTTTCTCTCCTGTGTGAGTCATGATGTGCTTTCCTAGGTCTCCTTTATGACTGAATCTTTTTCCACAGTCACCACAGCTCAAAAATGTCTCTCCTGTGTGAATCCTTGTGTGCCTGAGCAGATCTTCTTTGTAATTGAAGGTCTTTCCACAAACAGGGCAGGTACAAGTTTTCCTAGCATGACAGAGTTGCACATGGGCCTTCAGTTTACAGGCGGAATTGTAGCGTTTTTGGCAGAAACGACATTCGCTAACAGTCTTCTTGGCGAGAGTCAAATGCATCTGCAGATCAGCCTTCAGAGTGAATGTTTCATCACAGTCACGGCAGCAGTAAGTATTTTTAGACGAAGTGCTGGCGTTGGAACATTGTTTCTGCAAAGCTGGGTATGGATCCTGTGGTGGACCAGGATGCAATTGAGAGCTGCTGTAAAGTCCTAATGGGTCGCTGCTAAAAGCAGAGTTGTGAGTAAAGGCATGGTTTTGATTATCTGGATGGTCGCAGGGAATGTTGAGACTTTTTATATATGTCACAGCATCAAAATGAGTGAGATCCACTGCTTTAGAGTCACTCTCTCTGTTTGTCACAGTCTCGGTTTGGGGAGGAGTCAAGGACAGTGGGTCCACCTGATCACGTTCGTGTTTCACACAGGAAGGAGTAAATGTAAACTCTATGATATTCGGCTGCAGCCCTTGAAGCTGCTCTTCCTCCTGGCCAATCCCGTGTTCAGCCTGTTCCTCTTTTACCTGTGTGGGTTCTGGGTCATCCTGCTCTAGAATGGTTCTCCACTCCTGCTCACAGGGCTGCTGCTCTGGAAGAACCTCCTCTTCAGAAACAGCGAGAGAGAACTGCAGGGAGTCTGGAGGGAAGAAAAGGAGGAGCAGAATTCATCTAAATACCATAGAATAAAACAGAACATTTAAATCATTCAATTTAATTATAGGGGAATTATTACACAGAGCTTATGTTGTTAGGCCTACTACTATGGAACTCATTATGGACAATGTGCACAAAAGTCTAACCTTTGTCTAACCCAAGGCTCCCCAGGAATTTTTGGCCTGTGACACTATTTTGATATATTTGATGGATGCTTCAAAGTGTGACCCTACTCAATGAAATAGACATCTCCATGCTTCTATGACACATTTTAGTTGGTCAACTCAACCTCAACAGATTGGAAGAGCTAGTTATTGAAATCTACATAGCAGTTGCATTGCAATCATCTCTGATGGGTGGTTGAATATACATGGGCAAAGAATAATTTACTACATCATCTCTACCCCTCAACAAGTATTCTACAAGAGCAGAGACACAAGGGACAACAGACATACAGACCCCAACATTGCGTATGAGCGGAAGTTGGTCATCAATGACCTGCAGAAGCTATTTGCACTGGTTACAGACAATGCTGCAAACATGAAGGCTGCTTGGTCTTAAGTGGAGGAGGCCTACCATCACATCACATCACACCCATTGTCTGTGCTGCAAATGTATTGAACCTGCTCCTCAAGTACATCAAGGCACTGAAAACAATGGATACACTCTACAAGAGAACCAAGGATGTGGTTAAGTATGTGAAGGGGCATCAAGTTCCTGGAGCAATCTACCTTACCAAGCAAAGTGAAAAGAATAAAAGCACCACCCTGAGGCTGCCCACCAACACTCAATGGGGTGGTGTTGTCATCATGTTCGACAGCCTCCTGGAGGGGAGGGTGTCTCCCTAAGAAAAGGCTATATCACAAGCTGCAGATTAGAGATGAAACGGCATGAAAATTTCATATCACGGTTATAGTGACCAAAATTATCACGGTTATCAGATGTATCGCTGTATTGTAAAAATGGGCTAGAAATGTTCAAAAAGTACTGATACACACACTGAAATAATTTCACTAAGTTTTATATTGAAAACCAACCAACAAACAAAATTATCAGCACTATGCACTTTGTGTGCATAAACATTAAAATAATTAACATTAAAGATGGCACCATGGGGCCACGAGAGGTAAAAGTTCCACTAATACAGGTTTTAATGAACACAACCTTAAGCAAGCTAATTCAATGAGCATATAAACGCAACACAAATAAAGCAATGTGCATGTAAGAACAATACAACCATATGTAAAAAAAAAAAAATGTGCAGGTGTTGACATTAAAATAACAACACAAAATACGTAAACAAATTAAATGAACACCACTGATTGTACGTCCGGTCTCTCCTTCGTAAAGGAGCTTCTGCTTAACATCCTATCTTTGTTCACTTGATATGAAAATGTAAAAATGCCAGCATATTTACTTTGTTGGGTTTAACTTGCCTTGAATTCCCTATAAAGTAGTGGGTGGCGGTCACGATGACTCAAGAGATGTTATAGCTTCACTAGGTAGGACTTTTCCTGCTGGGGATTCCATTAGTTAACAAGATAAAATGTTTCACAAACTGCATAGCTGGTTGCAATTACTCACCGGTCAGAAAGCGGTTCTGCACCAATGCCCGATTGAGAATGAAGTTTCGAATAATAATATAAAAAATATAATTAACTGTTCCGCAACAAAAAAGCGCTAACTCAGAGTTCGACGTTATTCTTAGCCCTGCTAACATTAGTTTAGGGTTCCTGGTTTCTAGCTATAGAGACTTAGTCCAAGTCTTCTTTCGCTTCTTTGCAGTTTTCTTAGTGTATGCTGTAGTAGACAAGGGAGGAATTGGCAGTTTGTCGTCCTGGTCTCTAGCTGCCATTATAGTTTCTTACATGATGCGAACTTCGCTCCCTATGGCGTACTTATGCTATATATCATTCAGGTAAAATGCACATTCTCAAAATAAGCCAAGGAGGAAGACCCCACGTGGGGGTCTTGGCTGGAACAGGATATCCAGAACAGAATTTGCTGGAACGCAGGGGCAAAAATTATAAATTGACATTCCACTGGCACAGAATTGTCTGTGTTGCTAAACAACTCTGGGCCTCATTAGTTTACACTACATGTTTATAGGGGACAAGACCCACGTTGCACGCTGCGCCTGCGTCAGACTGTTGCTCGCTGTGGTTGATACTGGACAGTATTAACCGTGAGTTTTTCAAACTGCGGTACTCAAACCCTGTTTTAATGATAATATAAATTTGAAACAGTAATACTAACTGTCGGGAATTTTACCGTAGTTTATCATGAGACCAGTAACGGTTTCATCTCTACTGCAAATATTCACAGCCGCTTCAAAGGGATCCTCCTGGATGTCTAAACTCCTGAAACCTACAACAGTAGCCAGATTCAGGGAGACAATGCCATCCTATTGGATGTTCAGACTCTGCTTGCAGATGAGAAGAAATCTGCACTGCACTTCACTGTTGCTCTGTTATTCCCACAGAAAGTTTCCACCATTGAATATTTACAAAATTGTGCGGTTTTCACAGTTACTCTGTTGGGAGGAGGGTTTAGTTAGGGGGCGAGAGCAACTCCCCAAATAGCCACACACGCAACTCCCAATACATTTTGTTATCAGGACAAATATTAACATCAACTTTTGACCAAATTATAAAATTGGGTCTTAAATAGTTGATTTGGTAACAAAGTCTCACTGACACCAAATACCAGCATTTTATTGGTCTCACTGACCAGTAAAAATGTAATGCAAAAAGCCAAGTGAAAAATTTGAAAATATGACCATTTGTCCTACAGTCTGGAGCCCAGGTGTTCATTTTTGTTGAAGATCTTGGCAATATTAACTGGAGAAGTGCTTTATGACATGTGTCAAGCATGGTGGAGGCAATGTGATGATCCGGGGGGGCTTTGGTGATGGTAAAGGGGGAGATTTGTGCAGGGTAAAAGGGATCTTGAAGAAGGAAGGCTATCACTCCATTTGGCAATGCCATGCCATACCCTGTGGACAGTGTTTGATGGGAGCCAATTTCCTTCTACAACAAGACAATGACTCAAAGCACAGCTCCAAACTATGCAATAACTATTTAGGGAAGAAGCAGTCAGCTGGTACTGTATTCTGTCTATAATGGAGTGGCCAGCAGTCACCGGATCTCAACACTATTGAGCTGTTGTGGGAGCAGCTTGACCGCATCAAGCCAATCCAACTTCTGGAAGCATGGGGTGAAATCTCTTCAGATTACCTCAACAAATTGACAACTAGAATGCCAAAGGAGATATCTAAGTGATCCCAAACGTTTGAACGATAGTGTAAATACAGTATAACGTGAACTAGCTAGCTAATATGAGGTGGGTGTCCACCTCATATTAGACCTATAGTGATAAGGTAAGTTAGACAAGCCGGCAATTAGCCTCTGTGCAAAGTAATTAGACCCAGTCCAGCATGGTCATCAATGACAGCGCAGGTGACGGAGGTGAAATCCATACTTTCGATTTGACGCTATGATCTGAAATTGCTTTTACATACAGGAGTTTAGAGAACTGCTATATCAATCAGCTCTTCATGACAAAAGTTACAGTAGATAGATATTCTTTTAAAATCGAAGCAGACAGTCTGAGTATAACTACAGCTGTAGTTAGCTATCTGCAGATTTAGCTACGTACCGATTTCACATAGTTTTGTCCCCGGCATAATCCGCAGCAGTCTTCGTAACCGATCATTCTCTTCCTGGTACTCTACTACCATTTTCTCAAAAGCACCGAAAATCTCTACAGCAACCGCTGTTAATCGGTCATCTAAAAACACACGAAACGACTTTAGATCGGGCATGATTCAATTGAGAGCTGGAATGACTTCACCCGAAACGATCATCAGCGTCTTGTGAGCAACATTTTAAAAAAATACTTCCGGGTCACGAAAATTAGGCAATTTTCAAAATAAAGGAGGCCAACGAATTACTTAAATACTTATATAAATTGAATTTATTCATTGTTTAAATAAATGTACCTCTCAAAACATTGACAACAATTCATATATGATGACATTTAAGAGCAATTTCCATAAAAAGTGCATATTAAAACACGTTTCAAGGTCAAAATTCAGACAATGCGAATGACTGAATATGGAATACATATTGCCGCATAGCTCAAAAACTAATTCAATGTGCCGCAGAGAAAGCAATGTAGGAAATGTTCAGGAGACTGTATAGAGTAATATGCTAAAAATTCAAGGGGCATTATGTATTTGCAATTGTTGCCGGCGTTTTACTCAGCCCATACCATTTGCCTCAATGGATATGAAATACATATTGCCCTATACAGAAAAAAATATTCTACACGCAGCAGTGAAGGCATTGTAGGAAATACATTCAGCCAATGCAAATCAATGAATATGGAATACATATTGCCTAATAACTCAAAAACCACTATATGTGCCGCAGTGAATTTATTATAGGAAATACTCAGAAGATCATGTGTGGTCAGAATAAGGTCATGGGGCACTGTGTGCTACATCCAGCAACACTATATTTTCCAGAACCTTCTGTAGCCCTTAACGCAATGCATTGTAATACACTGATGAGCCAAAACATTATGACCACCTACCTAATATGCTGTTGGTCTTCTACGTTCCACGAAAACAAAAAATCTTCATCTTTCTCAAACCATACCAAAACAATGTGTGTAGTGTGGCAGGGCGCATTATCCTGCTGAAAGAGACCACTGCCATAAGGAAATACCATTGCCATGAAGGGGCGTACCTGGTCTGCAATGATGTTTAGGTAGGTGGCACGTGCCAAATTGACATGAGCACCCAGACCCAGGGTTTTCCAGCAGATCATGTCGTGTTCCCATAGTGCATCCTGGTGCCATCACTTTCCCAGGTAAACGGCACACATGTACACGGCCTTCCATGTGATGCAAAAGAAAACCTGACTTATCTGACTTATTCTTCCACTGCTCCAAGGTCCAGTTTCGACGCTCGTGTGCTCATTGTAGGTACATTCGACGGTGGACAGGGGTCACTGGCATCTCTGACCAGACTGCAGCTACACAGACCCATAGGCAGCAGGGTGCGATGCACTGTGTGTTGTGACACATTCCTCCCGGAACCCTCGTTCAAATTTTCTGGGACTTGCCCCAGTAGACTTTTTATCATTTCAGACAAAATGGGATAGTCTTCGTTGCCCTCGCACATCGATGAGTCTTGGATGTCCAAAACCCTGTGACCGGTTTGTGGTAAGTCACTAAGTCACTTTACTCCTGCCCATTTCTCCTGCATCCAACACGTTTTTGTTCGCTTATATTGCCACATAGCTCAAAAACTATTCTGTTTTGCAATAAACGTATTATAAAAAATACTCAGGAGAGTGTGTAGAGTCAGAATATGGAATCACATCTTGCTGCACTGTGCGCTATATCCATTCAACAACACTTAACACTTAAGGACTTATCACTGTTAATTTGCACAGGTACTGTATTAGTTATACACCAGCCTTTCTTTGTCGCTCATTGCACTCAAAAATTGCTTTACTGCACTCTGCGTATGATCATTAACCAGTTATCATAACTGCCACAGGGGTATAGTTTGTTGGCAAGAAAGGCCACGCTACAACTGTTATTGAGTATAATCATTTTTTTTATTCTAGACTTCACCAGTGACATCCCAGAATTCTGCAATGTACTTAGTCGTATCACACCAGAGGCTTCCCCTTCAGTAAAACAAATTACCTTAGACGGAGTCACTTGTAACACATGAATGAACCCTTGATAACTCTATTACTGTCATTTTAATTTTCATGTTTTTCCTCCAGCAATTGTAGTGACTTGATTTTGTTAGAATCCCTACGAAGCCAGATGGGGGAGAAGATACAGCTGCCAAGACAGGGACAGGAGAACTGCAAGGGCAAAGTTTACGGTTGTCGGCGCTCTATTTAATTGTTATATTTATTGTCAAATGTGCCGGCCACTGGCATAGCGTGGTGACACAAGGCCAGGGTGCAAGCTGCCCCTGCCCCCCCAAAAAATATTTTGTATTTTTACTTTATATCTTGTTTCTATGCTATTATCACAGTCAGACAATTGGAATTGTGACCACATCTCCTGTCTTTCATTCCCACCTGTCCTGCTTTTATATATGTGAGGAGAATAAATATAGAATATAATTCTATGTCAAAAAACATAGTTGTTTTACAGTTTTCATTATAGTAAGAAGCCCAGGATTGGCAGGTGAGGAAGGAGAGTTTCAGACAAGGAAGATGGGCAGAAAAAGAAAGGAAAAGAGATGAAGACAGATATTCAGGTCAGAATAGTAAGGAGTGGGACATGACAGAGAGACGAGTCCAAGAATGAGACACAACAGAGAAACACCAGAAAGAGTGACAACAAGGTTGACAGAGAACATACTTTCACATATTTTTCTCCCTAGAGAGAAGATTACACATCACTCTGTATAATGCGATCTTCCTATAATTCTCAGTCATGTTTCATTGTCATTCAACATTACATCATAGATCAGGGATCATCAACTCTTACACTACAAGGACTGGAGTCTACTGATTTTCTGTTCTACCTCATCATTAATTGGACCCACCTGGTGTCTTAAGTCTGAATAAGTCCCTGACTAGAGGGTTGCAATGAAAAAATGGAGTGGAACTGGCTTCGAGGGCCACATTTGAATACCCCTGTCATAGATCATGTTTTACTTTCAATCAAACATTGTCTTGTTTCACATTTTAGCATTAAGGCACAAGGGGTTGTGGCCAATATGCCACAGCATATTCCAGAGCACAATGCAATGTGGCCTGTAACTGCCTAGTTACTGCCCTTAGCCAAGGTGTGCTGGCCTATACCACATCCTGTAAAGAAACACAAACATCATTTTGAGATGAACATCCAGAAAAGGACAGAAAATACAAATAAAAAAGAAAACAATGTTGCCAACTCTGGTGTGCTCCTATGTTGAATTAATTTAAGTGTACAAAAAACAGACATTTCAATCCAAATGGGACATTCATCTTTTATTCACATACCATACCTCCCGTGCTTTATTGCTATTATAAACTGGTTGCTAATGTAATTGCAACAGTACATTTTTTTGTCACATCCATGATATAGTTAGATAATAATACATCAAAGACCATCATGTTTTATATTACAACCCTATTCATCTGAGAGACACAGTATGAAGGACATGTAGTTGCTTTCCTTTCCTAAGAGTGTGGTCCACGCCACGCCTTTTCACTTCCATTTTCTGACCAAACATTTTCTTTCTTTTTTCTGTTTTTCTCTCAATGTGGATATTATCCACATGCTTCAGAAGATGAGTCTTCTGGGTGAACCTTTTACCACAGGCTAAGCAGCCATGCTGTCTTTCACCCGTGTGAGTCCTTATGTGCAAGTTCAGGTTTCCCTTCCGATTAAAACGTTTCCCGCAGCTGCCGCAGCTGAATGGTTTCTCACCTTTGTGAATGTGTATGTGTTTGTTTAGGTGCTCCTTACGATTGAAGCACTTCCCACATTCGCTACAACTGAATGGTTTTTCTCCTGTGTGAGTCTGTCTGTGTTTGGTTAGGTGCTCCTTACGGGTAAAGCTTTTCCCACAGTCCAAACAGCTGAATGGTTTCTCTCCTGTGTGAATGCTCATGTGCCTGGACAAATTTCCCTTTTGCTTGAAGGTCTTGCCACAAAAGGGACAGGTGCAGGGTTTCCCATTGTGACAGAGATGGATATGGGTTTTCAGCTTACATGACGAGTCGTAGCATCTTTTGCAAAAGCGGCATTCGCTAAGCCTCTTCTTGGCAAAAGTCACGTGCCTCTGCAGGTCAGCTTTCAGAGCAAATGTCTTACCACAGTCATGGCAGCGGTTTACCGTTTGGGACGTGCTGCTGGGTTTAGAACAGGGTTTCTCCATTGGTTGATTAAGCTCCAAAGGTGAGCTGGGGGCCAGTGGTGAGCTGGGATCCAATAGTGAGCTGCTGTCAAGTTCTACTGGGTCACTACTAAAAGCTGAGCTGTGGATGGAGGCAATGTCTTCGTCATCTGGAAGGTCGCAGGGAATGTCAAAACCATTTAAGTGGTTCACAGTGTCAAAAGGTATGAGATCCACTGGTTCAGAGTAACTCTCTCTGTTCTCTACAGACTGGGTACGGGGAGGAGTTGAGGACCAAATTTCGTTCCCCTGATCACATTTACTTTTCACACAAGGAGGAGTGAATATAGAGTCTTTAGTATCAAATAGCCCTTGACACTGTTCTTCCTCTTGATCAATCCCGAGTTCATCCTGTTCCTCTTTAATCCGCGTGGGTTCTGATTCCTCCTGCCCCTGATTGGTTCTCCACTCCTGCTCACAGTCCTGCTGCTCTGGGGGAACCTCTTCATCAGAAACAGCGAGAGAGAACTGCAGGGAGTCTGGAGGGAAGAAAAGGAGGAGCAGAGGTTTCCAATAACAACCTGTAGATATCACGGTTATAGTCCGTCTTACAGTATTTATTTTGAAGTGATTACCCTATTTTTGTCCCTGATGCAAATAGAGATGTAATGTACCTTAATTTGGCTAAAATGAAGACACAATGTCAAAAAAATTTTTTTTATCAGATTAATAAGTACATTTGTGTGGTGTATAATTTGTTTTTTTAACAATGTTGAATCAAATTGCCTTCACCGACTTTTAAAGTGATAACACAACTGTTCATAGTCAAAATTGTCCCAAAGAAAGGAAGATATTCTTATCCGTGAATGACTGGAGTTAAGATTGATTGGGATAACTGCAGTGTGACTGATGAGTGGTTAAAGTTCTTTTTTGTTTTTTTCTGCAATTGAGGTGGGGATTTGAAATTATGCGCGAGTGCCCAAGGATGGTCTAATGATCTAAGCCACAGCCTCTTGTACTGCTGCGGCATGGTTTCTCACCTAGCCAACTACACTTTCAGGAAAAAAGTACTACATCTTTCCCCACTATACTGTCCAGCAGTCCCATATATTAACTGTATTCCAAAGCTAACACACTTAAATCAGCTTAAACTAATTATCAAGCCCTTGACTACATGATTCAGGTGAGCTAGTTCATAGCTAACACCAAACTGAGATTTCAGGGGGTTCCTAACAGAAAGTTTGATAACCAATGGTCAGAGTCTCTGCCTTGAAGAATAGTCACATCTTTGCAGCCAGGAGTTTGAATCCTGTGTGCGACATACCGAAAGCGCCTGGGAGTCCAGCAGAGGTTGGCCCAAAACTATTTCTGCACCTATTGGAATGGATAACTTGATGTCCGACAGAGCTGCCTTGTCTCGTCACGCTCTAATGATTCCTTGTGGTAGGTCTGGGGTATGCAAATTTAATCATGATATTTGACTGGGAAATGTGTTAACTTCCAGCACTTGGTAGTGGGGAAAAATTCTTGGTTGAGGTCACGTCTTCATTTGTGACAACTCCCGCACTGATGTAGACTTGTGAGAAGGCAAGGCTGTAAACATGAACTGAACATCATGGACATGGGAAGTGACAATTTTTTTATACAAATTACAAATATTTTGAAATTATGGAGAACATAACTACTATATAGAAACATTTTAGCTGATGTAGTAATTCAAATAAAAAATGAGCAAATACCCAAATATGATTGGATTAAAGGGATTACATTATTTTAGTGATCAAGTGCACACGCTGTTCACCTGATTAGTGTTGTATACTTTGTTAACCTGTTCATTTTTCTCCCCTTCCAAATGTTTTTATGACAAATTCACAATCATAGCCTTAACTCTCAGCGTTTTCCTAAATCTTTATGAAATCGGAAAACGTGGGTTCTGACACCATACCTCTATACAGAAAATGTCCAGATCCTTGACATCGATCAGTCTGTGCGTATTGAATACCCTCTTCAATTCAACCAACAGACTTTCATTGGGATTCAAGTCTTAAGACTGAGATGGCAATTGCAAAAAACATTTAAGGATTTTTGTGCCTTGAGTCATTGACTTGCAATTAGATTACTTACAGACCAGTTTTTGCCTTCAGCATTCTATTTTGTGTATTATCCACACACTGAAAAACGTAGATTTTTGAAATTGGAATACCAGTTATTCTAAACAGTGTACTCAGAAGTTATAAATTATACCAGTAGCTATCCAACAAACATACGAACCTATTCTACATAGTTGTAGCTCGGGTGTGACTCGCAGCATTCTTCGTAGGCGATCGTTCTCCTCCTGGTACTCCAATACCATTTTTTCAACTGCACCAAAAATCTCAACAGCAGCAGCAGTTAAACGGTCATTTAAAAACACACGTAACATCTGGAGTTTAGACATGTTCGAATCGACGGAGTTGGGAATTCATCTACTATGGCTTCGTCAACGAGGAAGGAATGGTGTCCAGTGTTCACAAACAAACAAAAAAATACTGAAATATTAGGGATAATCATACGTATACATATTTCTATATAAACAGAAATATATTATAAATGAAAATATTTCTACTAACTAATACAGCAAACCTGCTCGCAATATCACTTCCGTATTGTCTTCTTCACTCTTCTTTATCTGCAGGTGCAAACCCATAATAGCACAGCGCCCCCAGTGATAATGGTAAAATAAGAACACACGTGGGAAAACGTAAGGGGAAGTTTTCATAATAGCTGTCGTACATTTTAGAAACACGCAAGTTAGAACAGTTTAGGGTGACCAGATTCAATAGAGTGAAATACGGGACAGTCAGACTATGACACCCCCCCCCCCCCC